>JAGEOH010001021.1:0-25000 GCA_032207245.1 Pardosa pseudoannulata
TCTTTTTGTCTAAATCCTCTCAACTATAAATAAATGCTGTTTTACATTAATTTAGTTGGTTGGTTTACCTACTTTATACAGTGCAATGAATATGAAAGAATATTAACTAATCAATTAAAGAGCTATCTAAGTTATTTAAAGAAAGTATCTGTAAGATTAACTTCTCTAATTTGTTTTTAATTCCTTAAGTAGAAGAAAAAAAAAATTAAAACTGAATATTAATAATTACCATAAATTAGCTTATTTCCATGATAAGGTAATACATAAGAATGTGTAACAACATCTTTATTTTTAAAATTAGCTTCATATATTTTTAAGTATTGTTTCATTTTACCAGGATCTTCTTCGTTCTCCTAAAAATTAAGAATGTTATTAGAAAAGTTGAAATAAAAGTAGCAACTATATAATGCCAGTATCTCATGCAAAATGTCTAAAACTCCTACTAAATAGCATTTTTAAATACAAAGACATAGCTATCAGGGTTTTTTTTTTTTTTAATAATAATTTTACAATAAAAATGGAACAAATCTTGGGAAAGCACAAATATTATCTAGCTCTTTTACTCCAGAAAAGCACAACAGATCTTAAATCAAGATTTTAGAAATAAGGTTTTAAATATTGCACAATTTTTCAAAACATAATTATATACTAGAATTCTACTGTAGTATCTGTAAAACTATAATTTAACCTCCTCATAAAATTTTCTTTTTTTGCTGTCAAAAACTTCAAAATAAGGACTGGCCATGACTACTTGGGAAAACATCTGTTTAGGTTTTGACTGGTGGATTCTCTGGCCTGTCAACTTTGCTTGATGCAGACTGACAAGAGATTTCTGTACTATACTTTGTAGCGTGGCAGCTATTAATGCTGCCATTGACTTTTAACTGTTTTTTTAAATGCTAGTGAATTGTATTTGGCTGCCCAAAATAGACTATTGGCAGCTATGTTAAAATCTAGCATAAAGAAAAGAAATAGTTTCCTTTTATACAATAAAAATTTATCCTTAATACCAGTTATATCAAACCTGCCTGATAGTAGACTGGATTTATTATAATGACACATTAAATAGTTGTTCTAAAACAGGGATGGGCTAATACGGCCCACCAGAAGGTTTTATCTGGCCCGCGGATAGAATTTTAAGTTGCTGGTCCAAGGCAAATTAAAAGAAATCTATATTTATACATTATATATCCATCTCCTTTTCTACTTTGTGTAAATATTCTATCCCAAATTTATTATCTCACATCCAGAAGATCAGCAGTATATTTGCTTCTTATATGTGAACAAGTACTTTCAACTTTGAACCTTAGAAAGAATCATTTCAGAAGAAGACTGACAGACGAGCATTTAGCATCGTTCCTTGAAATCCTTACATCTCACTTCGAATCTCAGTATAAGGAACTTTAAAAAATGAAATCACAATTTCATTCGTCTCATTGACGTATTTAAACTGTTAGGTACTTGTATATTGTTTTTAAAATTTTAGAAAAATTTATCTTGGCCTGCCAAAGTTATTTTCTTTCCATTTTTGGTCTGCGTCTGAAAAAGTTTGTCCATCCCTGTTCTAAAATATATTTTGGTTACAGAAAACAATGTGATACAAACTGAACAATTTGCTTTTATATACCATAAGCAGTGATGTATATGAAAGCTAAATCAAGAACAGCAATAAAGTTTCACATGATTTAATTGAAATGTTAAACAATAATTCCAAATTTTTCAAAGGCCATAATGTCTGATTATTCTATAAGAAAATGCAAAATTATATACTCAGGAAGACAAAAAAATAATCTATCCACAGAAATTTCTCAAAATATTAAGGAAAGACTACTTTTTTTTAACAAGTGTAAAGTAACAATTAGAAGAAAATTGTTCTTACTGGAGAAATGAGCTTCATGTTTCATGACATAAAAAGAATGAAAACTTAATATATTAGACTCAATTTTCATTGCACGTTTTAATTAATCTAAATTCAGTTGTGTCTTAAGTTAATATTTATTGAGATTTATTCATGTTGCTTCTTAAGTCTACCCCAAATTGTTTGCAAATAAGCATTTGCAAAACAAAGATACACTTTTCTTTGTCCTTATTTAGACTGCTTTAGAATAAACTCATTAAATTTGCAATTTTAAGTCAGATATAATCTTTAAGCTTTCGAATTAATCTCTATTGATTTCAAAAGTTTTTAGTCTCAAAAGTTCTTTTTTAATTTTTTATTATTTTGATTTACTTTTTACTCATTTGAACTGTATCATATTATTTATTTAAATTTTACATTATTTAATCTTTTCTATAGTTTTCATATTAAATTGCTTTAGTACATTTAGCAGAATTTTATATGAAATATGTGAAATAAAGTTATTAATAAAGAAAAAATCCTACTTCTGAAAAGCAGCTTAAATGTGAGAATATTAATATTATGCTTATAAACTTGAGTGCCTACTCCCTAAATTTATAAAACTATGAATGTATGATATTTTGTAGAGATGGTTAACCATATGCCAACACACATAAAAAATATCAAACTACTGAAAATGCTTTAACAAGGAATAAATCAACATCAAGGAATAAGGATTTTTTTAGTCACAGAAATTTCTTTCAACTGTCTCTTTTTTTTATATATGAATATTATATAAATTTAAATATTAGTATATACAATTATATTATTAAATATAATTTATATATACTTTTATATACAAATATCATGTAAAATATACTTTTGAATAGTAGGTATTTCAGGTAGTCCTAATACACAGTCTATTAATCTTTAGAGGTTAATATTTTAACAAGGGCTGAATTGTTTATCAATATATTGACAAATACTCATATTCTTTAAGTATTAAGATAACAATATTTAAAATTGTGTTCTCGATATATCCCTCATCAGCCATACTATTTTTCTTCTTTGTGCAATACAGTTGCCAAAAGACATCCTAAATATTCTGCATATATCAATATAAAGCAATATTTTATCCAGTTACTGCATTCATTTCATGTATTTACCTGCATACTTGATATAAATGAAAGCAATATATAATAATACAAATAGAATAAAATATTATGTTTTAATGAAGGAAGATATTATTCAAATCTAAATGTTTTATATAATGATAATTACATCACATAACACCTCCAAAGAAGCAAATGTTGGGGTTCTTTTTGGAATTCCAATGAAATCATATATTATACATCTTGGCTGTGATATGCTTAAGCCTGAGTCATTGTTCCTTACATCTTCTACAGCTAGGCTATAAAATTTGAAATTCTCAGCCAAAGAACCTATTAAAAGAAAAACTTTTTTATAACAAATGATGGAAAATAGTCAGTATAATGTGAAGCCTAATATATATAATAATGTATTAGAAAAATAGCAGATTGAAAATTGATTAGACATTATTATGACATTCTTTAATATAGTTTATCACAAAATTTTACCTGCAATGAATTTATGATAATTTAAGGAAATACTATTATATGAAAATAGGTACTGTATATTTCCGAATATAAGCCGATGATACAATTTTCCTTCAAAAATTTAACCAAAGTTCAAAACCCATATATAAGCCAAAGTGAAAAAAAAAGTTTCTAGAACATTCAAATATGTCACCAAGCTGGTAGAGCAGGAAAATATTTTCCAATCAAGTTGCTTTAAATTAAAATGCTAGATCAATGTTTCTCAAACCTTTTTCATCACAGCATACAATTTAAATACCTCAGAGGTAGAGGTTTGGTCGTATTTCGAGATAAATACAAGGACATATCTTAGGATGTTTCGAAAATGGTGAGGAAAAACAACTTACATTTTAAATTTTAATTAACATCATGCCTCTTACTTAATTTCCCAATTTACACTAACTTATCTAGATTAGTGCCCCAGAGCACAGATAATGACACTAGACCATTCGACTAATGGCACCTTCATAAACATTTTATAATGTGGAAGCTTCTTAACATCATTCCCGGTTTCTTTTGAACTATCCCAACTCATCGAAAAAAAATAACCTTGCAGAATAAAAGAGGATCACTCCACATGCGATGGTAACTGACTTTATTTTTAAAATATCATTACTGAATTAAAAAACACTTCTTAAAAAAACATTAACATAATAAAAAACTGGCATCTTCATTAAGCATAGGACATATCAAGAAACGAGACACAGCTCTCTAATCATCAAAATAACACTACACATCATAACGAGCAACTTGCCTTTATATATTCAGCTGGTTGTGAAATACACAGTTTACGAAACAAATTAGCATGCTGTGAGGGCTTCTTCACGGAATAGAAGAAAAAAATAATTATAAAGTGCTGGTTAAATTGAAGAAACTAAACTGAAGGTTACATCAACAAAAATGTTAATCAGTGTGTGGTGGAAACAAAATAGACAATAAATAAAAAGTTAACAACTTTTACTTAGCTGCTAATAACAAGTTTTATTTCTGGCAACCTTATATAAAGATAACTTTTTCTCAAATTTAAGCAGTATAAGAGCTTAGAAATAAGAAAAAAAAAGGATAAAAGATGCTATGTTTGGCAATTTATCAATTACTTCCAAGTTATGTAGTATTGTGTTAAGATTAGCCAATCTGCTACCATTATTATACTGTTGTTTTGGAGCAATTATAACAAAAAGTTAAGAGTCTTTTTAAATTTATTTTCAATTTTTAAGTTTTCTCACTTCAAAAATTTTACAAGCTTTATTTACTTTTTGACATGATGAGTTTTCTTTTCTGTTCTTTACCTTTTTTTTATTTATTTATTTTTTCTTTTACTGTTCCATTAAATTTTGCTGATTTGGCAACTTTTTGTTACCAATGACAAAATTTCTCCAAAACACATGTATTATATCTGTCCTATGGATCCGTCTATAAGCCAATGCTCCCCCCACCTTTAGGTCTTTAAAAAGCTCCAAAATTTCTCAGCTCATATATAAAAATATACGGTATATAAAAAGATTAGCATCTAAGCTTAAAAGAAATTAGATTTCATTTATCCAATGACTATTAACAAACTATAATCATCTCTTCAGCAGGTATAAGGACTGTAAATAAAAGATTCCATTTATATAAAAAGATAAATGTTACTTTTTTTTCATCTTTTAATTTACTTTAGAAAAGTTTCAGGTTAATACATATCATTTAAGATACTTATATTCACTAAAGTTTGGCTTCTTTTGAAGACTTTCTTAAAAGAACAATCTTGGTCTAATTGGATAAATATCTCAATATTACCTTGTTTTACCCTCTCCCCCCTCAGAGCTTAATAATGCTTAGATGGGACCTGAGTGTAAGGAGTTACTTCAGCCACCTTCCCCTATACTATCACAAACATTTTACTCAGTAAGTACATAAGTTTAACATTAACTGAATGCTTACGTGTGAAATTTGAAAAGCAAACACAAAAAGAACATATTGCAAACTGTACTGTTAATTCATATATAATCACTAATTGCATTTTGTGTAAAAGTACTCATTTAAACTAGTCATGAATAGCGAAACACCAACTGCGTTATCAAGAATGTGTGCAATATTATCCTGCTGAATATTGAATTTTGACTACTAGGAAAAAAAAAGCAATACAATAAAACACAAAAGAAAAAGCAACATAAAAATGTCTGCACTTCCCCTTAGCATTAAATTCTTATTAGTATTCAATAATTAAAAAGTATTAAAAATATTTACAATGTTGACAGCTTATATTTCTATCTAATATCCACCAAACCTTAAAATGATTTTTTAAATGTTTTTAACACTTATTTATAACACACTTTTAATATATAATATTTCTACCAAAATCTGTAAAAGTAGGAAAAAAACTTAGAATTACTAATAATTAGATAAAAAAAATCGTCGTAAACTATAACTAACAGATAATGTTTATTTTACCTTTTTAGATAAATCTTAAAACTATAGAAAGTTATGAAATTACTCTTCAAATAGGCAGAAATATAATAATACAGATTTTAAAAAATCAAATCATAATGATATTATATAATTATATTATTTTTTTATTTTCGATATTTTCTGATTTTTAATCAGTGTCAATAAAATTAGATTAATGAAAATCTGTACAGACTACACAAACCTATTGCAAACGCTCCACAAGATGTTGCTATAAAATGTCCAGGAAGTTCGGGTAAAGTTACAGGCATCCCATGGGTTTTCTTTAGTATCTAATAATGAAAAGAAAGGAAAGTCAAAAGATGTAAAAACTTCAACATTTGCTTTTAACCCTCTGACTGCTCAATTTGTAAACTGAGATCTCTTTAAAAATTGAGTATTTTTTGTTGCATATTTTAAGTATATATATAAATTGGAGAATTGAAATACTAATTTTTTTTTCTAGAAAAGATTTTTTATATTGACTTTTATCATGAGAAATTAAGTTTTCCAAAAACTAATTTCAGATATTATAACATAAAAAATTTATTTTTCATAAATTTCAATTGAAACAGTTAATTTCTATTTATGACATACTATCTATAATTCTATTATCCAATACAGCAATAGTTCTACTTATATAATTCTATTTATTACCTAATTAAATGTCTAATACTGTATATAATTTAATAAACTGGTTTAAACGGCGAAAAGGCAAAATGGGCTTCTCAATAAAGGAAGAAAAACACATGCCTGAGAAAATCGCGGGATGAGCAAATTTTGCTACATTTGAATTTACCATAGAAATTGCGGGATAAGCAGTCTGAAGATTAAAGTATAATAAAATTTCTTAAAAAGGTTAAAGTTTAAACAAACAAAATAAATGAATGATAGAAACAGTTAAACGTAAAAACTGATTAGAAAGGACAAAAATACTTCTAATAAAGTAAGTAGTAAGATATCAAAATATAAGGGGGAAAAAACTAAGCTTGAATTAACACTACTTGTTTTAGCTTTATCATTTGTAGAGGTTATTACTGTTTTGTCTCATTGTTAAATATATTTTGTGGCATAAAACACTAACTCTACATTCCAAATTATTAAAAGCTACAGCCAGGACCATGTAATAGATTTTCTCTAGCAAGTCTTCAAATACTGCTCCTCAAATGTTTAGATTTTGCTGCTTAGGCTGCCTAATGCAGCCACCTCTCTGCATATCAGTATTGCTTACTGGTTACAGCTTAAAATTATTAGCAACGAAATAACTATAATTCCCTCTAACTAAACTCAAAGTATTGTGTATTAAGAAAGTAGTTTGTACTTATTAACAGAAGCATAATCTTACTAAAACATTGGTATTTTTATATAAAAATGACATGTATAACAAAATACTTACAGGAAGAAATCCATTATTCTCTGGACTATAGCATAACAAAAATACTTGACCTGAATCTGAAGCAATCACCACAAAATCTACAAATATGTTCTTCTATTAATATGTACTCATAATTGAATTTTCAAGACATAAATAAGAAAAGTAAATATGATAATTTAAGAGAAAATAAGTTCAAGTTATAGGAATATGTTCAAGAGACCTTACTATATTAAAGTACAATAAATGAACAATTAAAAATTTTCAGTATATTTTAAGATAAAAAATCTCAGTTCTTACTTTTACAAGACATTAACGCTATTACATAAATAATATATGTCTTTTAGCTGTGTTAACACCTTATTTTAATAACTTAAACATCAGCATTCTAAACTGGATAGCAAGTAGAAGTAATCGAAAAGATAAGAAACTATACCTTTCAGAAACCAATACAGAAAATTCCCACTTAATCAGAAAATTATTCAGATAATAGTGTTGATATTCAGAAATAATTATAGATAAACACATTACCTAGAATGCAATATGTTAATACACACTGATTTTTATCTTTTTACAAATAATAAAATAAATAAAATTACTAGCCAGAATATTAACACGAACGCTATTTATATTATTTTATTTAAATATTACTAAATCAATAAAACAGTTGCAAATAAAATTTATTCAGGAAATATAAACATCAACAATGTTATAAAATATCTTATTTATTATTGCCAGGGTTACCACTCATGCCAGAATAAAAATTAAGGACTCTCTAAGGACCGAAGCAACCTTATAAGGACCTACTTGAAATACATGACATAACAGCATAAACCCTATCTCCCGAGGAACATATTTTAATGATTATGAACCAGACAAGGCATGTTCAATAAATGCCCTACAGTATTTCAGAATTAAGTCAGTACTTTCTGATGGTTTAAAAATGACATTTATATGTCATACATATACATATATATGTGTGTGTATATATATATATATTATACTAGATTATTATACCGGCGTTGCCTGGGAAAGAAAGTTTTACACTTTTCTATTACATTCAATGCAAAGAAAATTAAACTTCCATAAGTAACTGAAATATCTACAAACCCTCCACCCTCCATGCTTCGTTTAATTAAAATCTGCATGACTGTTAGCTATTAGGAAAGAGCAGCTGACTTTATACTTTAAACCTTTTAAGTATACGAGAGATTATATATTTGTCATATAAGAAAACTGATAGGAAATCACATGAGACTGTGGATCTCATCAATGGAGAAATTGATCATGTTCCAATTTAAAAATTAAGGAGTTTTGAAAGACCTTTGATAAAAATTCAGTAGTTTTAAGGGCCCTTAAAAATGAAAGCTAAAACTTCTTAAGGACTTTTAAGGACCGTAGGAACCCTGATTGTTTTTCTGACCCTGATATGAAAAATAAATCTATAAATACACAAATTCAGAATTTGAAACTCGTTAGTTTTTGCCTTATTAATAACCTAGTAAAATGGAACAACTGCAAATTTTAATTAAAAATACTACCATTTAGAAAGTATCCCTTATCAAAAATACCAACAATTCCAATAAAATTGATAAATATATATACATTCAACAATTGGCCTAGCACTTGAATACACCCACAGACATACATTCTTATAATCATTATAAAGATGTTTTAAGTTTGTCAAGTATTTTTGTATGTTTTGAGCTTTGAGATTATTTAAATTGGAGATCTTTTCATAATTTTGTAGTTAAAGCCACTAATTCACTGAAATATCAGTGAATACCCTTTCTTTAAACATATCTAATACATAATGATTTTAATATGAAGCAGAAATGATGCTTTGTAACAATATAAATGGTGTGTGGACTCATTCTTGTGGTGGGGAAACCACCACAAGAATGAGTAAAAACAACAAAAAACCTAAACATTCAAACCCATAGACTCACTTTTGAAAGTCAGCACCATAGTTATTAGGCCATTACATAGCTGGGTTTAGACATTCAATTTACAATAACTCAGGTCACTTATGTGTTTAAAAGTGAAATGTGCATATATATGTGTGTAGATTAACTGTTATGTATTTGTACCCCTTTACTTCCATTAAACCAAAGATTTAAACAAATAAATCGCAAGAAATAATAAGAATTCTCGTTCCCTTACGATAATCAGCTGATTAAAAAAAAGCAAGATTTAAAAACATACCTCTGTTCAACCAGTTCAAAACTGCAAGAGAGCGAATAGTAAAGTGAAAATACTGAGAACAGTGAATTGATAGTTGTCCTTGATTATTTACAGAATACAATTCTAAAACTCGATTACGAGAAACTATTATTTCTGCAAAATTTCGAGAACCTGAAAAACTACCGGCTACAGCATGGATATAACTCGTGCCCTTACTGAGCTGTGAATGATAGATATACATTGTTAATTTGGCTTAAAAGATTCAAGCACACTTGCTCATCACTGCCTCAAAATAACCTTAACAAGAGCTGTGTATTGTGTTTACTTTATGAGTCGGGTCTACAGTATAATTTAGCAACTTCTTAAAGAATACCGCCAGTTCAATTCGCTCCTGCTGCCATCTGTGGACAGATACTTGAATCTTTATTCTGCTTCTAAATTATTGATAGAGAATGTGCGCATGACGTCAGGTGCAGCAAAAATTGCAGCTCAACTTTCTCGTTGGCAAAACATTTGAATTTCCTACGGATTGTGCTTGTTATTGGGGTTTTAATTTTGTCAGTTATCTGAAAATGGTAATAAGCTGTTGTACTTATGGCTGCACTAAGCGTTTCAAAAATGGTGAAAATATTGGATTTTATTGTTTTCCTAAAGATTCTACATTGCGAATGCTTTGGATAAAAGCTTTCAAAAAGCAAGACTGGACTCCAAATTCTTCTTTCAAATTCATTAATTTGCGGCAAATATTTTCAGAATTGTAATAAAAAGTTAACCTTACTGTAATGTAACAGATTATATAAAATTATTATGCACTAAGAATTTTTTATTACTAAGTTTTTTTTTCATATCTCTAATGTATTGTCTACGCTTTTATGAGAAGTACTGTACCTATAAATGTAATTATTTTTGTTCTTAAAATGATCAGATTCTGTACATTTTTCTTAGATTCTTATTTATGTAACAGTTTATGGCGCCTATTGACATAATCAAAGTAGTTATTCTTTGGTTATGATACTTAATAGTAATTTGTAAATTTTTTAAATTTTTTTAAAAATATATAATTTTGTAAGTGCTAAAAAAATCGCTTTTGAATTACTTGGCCAGTTTCTGATGTTTTCTTCCCCTTCCCTTAAAATTTCGTTTTATTGTATACGTGATCCATATCGGAGTTCATAACATAAAATGAAAACAAGCAATGTTTTGCCAACGAAAAGATGAGTTGTAGTCAGCACCTGTATTTGTTTACAAACATGCACTTTCTCTATAGACACCAGTTACTTCCGATAAATTTACCTGATTTATGAACTCTCAAAAGAATTTGATACATTCAGTGCTATGTATGTATATACGTTTCGTGAAAATATTCAATAGTACTAACATTCATCCCAAAACCAAGTAACATAAGTGTGCCTATTACTGCACTTGCTTGGCGAAACCAATATAAGGTAGACCACCATGCGCATTACCCTTCATCTCTTAAGGGCAACAATGCTACAGTCCAAGCTTGGTCCATAATTTATTAAATTTATTTATTAATGACATTCTACATAATCCATCCACCACTCTCGTAATGTTTGCGGACGATATCTAAATATTTGCCCAGCACAATAATGTGCGTTTTCAACATGCACCATGGTGATATTTTTGAACATTGGTTTGAACGGTAAAGAATCAAACGTTTTCCAACTAAATGATTTTTTTAGCTATTATTGTATTTCTCCTTCACTGGATATAGGGCAGATCAGTATCCTACTGCTAGTATACTAGCAGTAGGATTCGAGCTTACTAATTCCAGTACTGAAAAGCAGCATCCAAAATATTCGGCTATTTGTCGGCCCATGAACAATGAGGAAATGGAAAATATTGCTAATTAAGACTCCCTTAACAGCCCCAGGGCAAAGGCTGTATTAATGCCTAAAATCAAACCCACGTCCCAATTGCTTTCACCAGTGCTTCTTGCTGTAATGAAATGTCATATTTAGACTACGATTTTTCTGATTAATTCTTGTTCTCCTGTTTTTCCCCTCTTATTTCTTTAAGATGTGAAAATTTCAGTGAACCCCATTTTCTAACGTTGGACATCGAACTAATCTCTCAATTTAACTATGCCTAGATTTACATGTGTGTATGTGGTGGAAGATGGATAATCTGTACCAGGGGTAGGCATTGAGTCACGATTGACCCGTGGGTTACCAAGAGAATTTTGAATAATCGCCTTTACTAAGATCTAAGACGCACATATTAAAAGAAACATACTTATGAAACACTGACGCCAGCTAGACTGGAGAATCGGCTTTTCAAAATCGATGCTGTACTTAAGTAAATGATTCGATGAGTGTTTAGACGACACATGTACCTTCATTAGGAACGCATGAGGATGCTTAACACGTTCACTGTGTGTAGGGGAGAGAGAAGCAATCGCTAGTCATAGACGTGAGTTTTTCCCCACACGCCTAGTGAAGAGGAGAATAAACGTTAATGATCATCCAGCTATATCATGGGATTAACTACAGAGACAAAACTTTTGAAGTCTAATGGACGAAGTAAAGTACATTATTTTTTTAAAAAAGTTACCGTTCATTTAATATCATTCTTTGGCTCTAGCTGTTTCTATGAATCTGCATATTCAACAATGAATATAATTAAGACAATATACCATTTCCGTTTCGCAGAATGCGCTCTTAGAATCAAGTGCAAATTTAATAGTTAGTAACAATATACCGAGATAGTCAAGATTGTCAAACAGTTTCCAGACCGTCTTCTACTAATTACCAGAAGAATTAACTTTAAATGAAAATAATTTATTTTTAATACAGTTTGAATTGTTCGATAATAAGTACATCATTTGATATTATTATATTTGTGGATATTATAATTATATTGGTATCTTGTATTTTCCTTTAAACTTGGTTTAAAAACGAGTAAGTTTTTTATGGTAGTTATTTAGTTAAGTTCATATTCCGTACTTATTTCTAATTAATAATAAATATTGTAACCTTATTAGTTCACCACACATTCTCAACTGAGTGGACCACAACACCTTGAAATAATTAGTAGTAGCTCCTAACCTGGAAAAGTCTGTCAAATCCTGATGTAGACCATAGTGCTTAGTTACTCTGTGATTCGCTACAATCTAATGCGTTGTGTTCTGTTGTTATGTATTTACCATGGATGTGTGATTTTACATTTTAGGATTGGCAACGACCTGAATTATTATTGATACAGTAAATAAAGTTGATCCAAATAGTAAACTCTGATGGTAGCACGTGGAGGCTTATCTCTCTCGTGCTTTCCTGGTGTTTTCACGGCTTTTGGATATCTTTTTTAGCTTGTTTCTTCTCTGTTTACCTTGGTTTTTGCTTTCTGCTGTGCTTTCTTCTTACTTTTCTCCCTTCTACCTGCGTTTATGAGGTAAGTGGGTTTGTTTTTTTCGGTATGGAGGTGTCGTCGGATGACAACAACTTCTGGTCGGCGAATTTCCAGCCGCTTAATTTTTTGAATGAGGCTTTCGCTCAGGGAGTGGGGCCTCTTACTATCTTCCTTGAAAATCCTGAAGGGAATATCCCCAATTTTCACCCCAAAAAATTAAAAGATGAACTTATACGCCTAGTGGGCCCCAACATAAAGTTCAACTTTTTAAAAGCTACAAGAAACGGGAAAATTGTTTGCGTGACTGACAACAACACCACTGCCATCCAGCTACTAAATATAAAAAAATTTACTTTCGGTACCAACCCTACCCCGCTTAATCCCAGACACTCTCACTACCAAATTTCTTCTATATGACGTTCCGCAAAATGTAACTTGCAGCGAGGTGGCCGAGGAGCTTATGGCAACCGGCGTGCCAGTTTCTGAAGTGCGTCGATTCCAAAAGCTGACTGAGGGCAAACATGTACCATTAAAAACTATCCTAGTGACAAAAATCGGGCAAAACCTTCCCGATAAAATTATTTTGTGGTTCGAAGAAATAAGAATAAGACCATTTATAGACAGACCTCGCCAATGCAATAACTGCTATCAATTCTCGCACTCAACTAGGGCATGCAAAAATGCCGTCTTGTGCATTAAGTGCAGAGAAGGTCATTCGGCTCAACTGTGCCAGTCTGATTATGTGAAATGTAGTAACTGTGGCGAAAGTCATGAAGCTAATAACAAGATTTGTAACTCTTATATCCGGGAAGCAGAAATAAATAAATCCAAATGTTTGAATCACTTAACAATTACTGAAGCTAGGAGGCGTTACGCACAAAATAATAAAATTACAAAAACAGTATCCTACGCAGAGGCGGTGGCGCCGAAGCCAAGGGAAAAGGACAACTGTTTGCAAGAAGTTACTACGAATATAGAAAAAATACTGGAAAAATTTGAGGTAACACTCCAAAGTTTTTTAAACACTCAAGTTGAAACGTTCAATAAAGTCATTGAAATAATGACATCATCCTTCACTAATATATTACAAAAGTTTTTCCCTACGGCACCACAGAGTGCTACTTAAATATCTGAAAAAAAGAAAGAAAAGGATGTTAAGGGATGTTTTGCCTTCTTCCCCCTTATCCCCCTCTGATGGAGATTTTGGGTTGATGGAGTAATCTGGTCTTAGTTCCCAAGGTAGCCCTTGCCCTACCTTGGCTCCCTTTTCCCCTTTTGAGTGTGCCAGCCCGGACGGACCCTCCTCTTAGGGAGTGGGTCTTTCGGTTTTTGTTTTTGATGGCGGGTTTTTCTGTTGTGTCGTGGAACGTTCGTGGTTTTCGGGCCAGGGCCACTTGGCTTAAATGCCCCGTTTTTTCTTCTGTTCCTGTTCTGCTTGCTCAGGAAACTTTTCTTACCCCGGATCTTCATTTTTCCTTTGACCAAAAGGTTCTGTATCGTAAGGATCGTCTGGGGGCGGTGGAGGCGGCGTCCTCACCGCCGTTCAGCGCTGTTTTACCTCGATATTTCTCTCTCTGCCCATTCAGAATTCTACTATTGAACACGTCGCTGTCAAAGTTTGGATTAATAATACTCCGCTTACTATTATTAATATCTATAGCCCAAGGTGCAACTTTGATCTGGGTTACTTCAGTTCCCTGCTTGATAATATTGAACCTCCGTTTATTATTATGGGTGACCTAAATTTAAACCTCCTTAAACGGGGTAGCTACGGCCTGGCTCCGGTAAATCAGTTTCTTGATTGGGTTTCTAGGAATGATCTTTGCATTGTAAACATGGACATTCCAACCCGTTTCATGACTAGCAACTTACCCTCTGTTCTTGATCTTGCGATCGTCTCTCCTGATTTGTTCCCATTAATCCAATTTTATGTTCACCCTGACAGTTTTGACTCTGATCATTGTCCGATCTTCCTGCAGCTTCATGGTCCGTTCGCTCAGCGGATTTCTGGTGCATTTCGTCTTTGGACTAACTGGTCCAGGGCTGGCGGTGACTTGAACGAGTGCATGAAACATCATAATCTGACCTCATACTCCGATCTCATATTTCCTTGCAAACAGGCTATTTAGGACAATAGACATTATCAAAGGATCTCTGGAACTTCTTAACCACAGTGGTGGAACTCTAGGTGCTCTTGGCTCTTAGGGCAGAAAAGAAAGGTCTTTCGGTTAGCTAAGCACCTCTTTTCACGTGATCACTGGATAAAGTACAAAAAGATTTCTAATATCCTTCGGCGTCACATAAAGAGCAGCATTCGTAACTACTGGAATAATCTCTGTAATCGGCAAAACAGCATTCAAATTATTTATCGAACTCTTAAAAAGCAGGCAAATAGACAGGCTCATGGTGGGACTCTCCTGTATAGTGGTATCAGTATTACCTGCCACCGCCACAAAGCTGCTTTATTTGGACAGAATTTTTACCCGACGGCAAACCATCCACCCCTTCCTTACGCCTTAACTAATGCGGCTGTTGAGTTTGACGACACTGTCGATACCCTTGAGCTTCAGAAATCTGCGAAATGTACTGCTCCGGGGGAAGACGGCATCTCCATTAAGCTGATTAAACACATTGATGATGACAATCTGTGCAAAAGTGTTCGCCTGTTTAATGATTTCCTTGGACAAGCCTACGTACCGCCTCAGTGGCGCTCTGCCATTATTCTCCCTATTCTAAAGCCTAAGAAACCCAGTACACTGATTAGTTCTTACAGGCCGATTGCCCTTACTTCGGTTGGTGTAAAATCTTCGAACGCATTATACTCCACCGTCTCACTCTCTGAGCTACTAACAACAACGTTTTTCCTCCTGGTATTGGGGGCTTTCTTAATAATAGGGATTGTCAAACTGTTTTGGCCAAGTTGTATCTTGACATCATGGACGCTCGTCTGAATAAGAAATACGTCCTTCTTGCAAACTTAGACATTGAAAAAGCTTATGATTCCATTTGGATTGATGGACTGATCTACAAATTAGCCTCTATTGGTATTGGAGGGAATACACTATTATGGATTACAAATTGGTTATATGATAGGGAGATGAAAGTGAATTGGTGTAGTCATATCTCTCCCCCACACAAAGTCAAAACTGGTATCCCCCAGGGCAGTGTGCTGTCACCGTTCCTTTTTTCTGTTTACATGCAGGATATCTTCGATACGACCCCGGCCCGGGTTACTATCTTAACGTATGCTGACGACATACTTGTGTATGCTATTGGTGATGACCCCAATACAACGTGCAAGGACCTACAAACCGCTCTTGATAACATCGTAATGTGGTGTGACTATTGGAGGCTTTGCATCTCACCTATGAAAAGCGCTGCCATTAATTTTTCTAGGGGCAGATTTCCTTGTCCTGAGTGTCGTATTGCCGGCTACACTATCCCATGGAGTAAGTGTATCAAGGTTTTGGGCTGCTTTCTGACCTTTAATATGTCTCTGGCGCCTCAGATACATCATCTGCGGGAAAAAACCCACCGTCGATTAAATATGCTAAAAGGGTTGGTTTACAAAACTCGTGGTGCTACAAGCCGGACCCTTCTCCCCATCGTTAATGCTGTTATACGTAGCGTTTTCGACTACTGTAGCTTCATGTATACAGAGACTTCGAAGAAAAATGTAAAACACTATGGAAACCCTCTATTCTGCTGGTCTCCGTCTAGCCACTGGTCTTCCCCGGTGGACGCCGATACCTGTGCTACGGGCCGAAGTCCACCAAAATAGCATAATGTGTCGTATCCGCCATCGCACTAAATGCTTTTTCATCAAACAACTGGCGCTAAGTACAAAATCTCTATTATATAATAACCTCCATAAGAGTACCTTGGGTAATGTACCCAATAATCCAAAAGTTCTGCAAGACATGAACGAGACTCTGGAAGAGTATCACCTGAGGTCAACCCACTTTTTGGACCCAGGCAGAAACCTTTGTTGTTTTCAAGTGGATATAATTACCGAGGGCATTGCTTTTCAAAATAAAAATATATCAAACGAAACCGTCGTGGCCTTATGGACGGAGATCATCAATAATTTTCAACCAAAATCCATTCTAATTGCTACTGACGCCTCCAAAGATGAAGATAAAGTGGCCATCGCAGCCTACAATCATTCACTTAACTCTGGAAGAGCCATGCTGACCCACCAGATAAACTCGATCTTTACCGCGGAGGCCCTTGCCATCATTCTAGCTCTCGACACTTTCTGCCAGCAGAATGACCATTTCTTATAATTATATCTGACAGTCGTTCCGTCCTCTTGGCTCTTCAATCTGCCCACCCCAAATCATCTGCGGTCATCCTTCTGCTGCAAAGTAAAATTAGTCATGTAATTGGAAAAATCAAATCTATTAGACTGGTCTGGACCCCTGGGCATAGAGGAATTCATCCAAATGAGAAAGCTGATGAGTTATATAAACAAGGCCCTTATAGTACTCAATACCTTAATGTGGTGAGCCCAGAAGACTCTATCAGGAGGATTAAAAATGATATGTACACAGCGAGTGAACATGAGTGGGACAGAAGCATCTACCGCCAGAGATATGGTGCGATTGATCTCCTTAATCAAATGCATCGTAAATGGATTTTCCACCATCAGATTGATGTCTTGGTGGCGTACTAAAACAATTCAATGCAATTACATATGGCACAAGCTGAATATGGCTCGTTCCCCCTTGTGCGATCATTGCTCGGAAAACGACACTCCAGATCATATTTTACTTTACTGTGTCAAGTTCCAGGCGCAGCGTCGTATCTTATTTAACTCACTCAACATATGCGGTAATCCGTCGTATGACTGTGTGATCAATTCAGGCACAAACTCGTGGCGTGGGCTGGTTGCCCTGGTATGTTTTACGTTTCGCTCCCTCGGTGTGGGGGGGGGGTAGTTCGTCTAGCGTTTCACTTTTGTCCCCGTTTTGGTATGTTTCCCTGACTGCTCTTTCTTTCTTTCATGTTATATTCGTTGAATACTTCCCGTATGGAATTTGTCGCCATTTGGCTTTAATATCTGTTATCTACGTCTGTTTTCTCTCGCTAGTGTATAGCGTTTTTCTTTTTGTGCTTCTTCCTCTATGGTTATGTCTGTAGAGATAAAGCCGGCCACATGGCTGTAGCATATATCTCACAAATACTCTAATAATAATAATAATAAGTAAATAAAGTTTTTACGGCATGTTTTTTTTCTGTATGTAATTTTTAAAAATCTATAACTAATTCTTATGTTATATTTGTGTATTTTAATTAATTCTTCTTATTTTTATAAATAATAATTTAAACGTATAGTTTTTTTTATTTCTTGATATAAATGTTTTTTTGTGTGAAATCTTTTCGTAAATGATCATATAAACATTTGGTTAATTTCAGGTTTCTCTTTGATGATATCTCACTTGCGTCAAACGTATATATTTTTATTTATGCTAATTTAAGGTTAGTAGTCATTTATCTTTAAAAGTCTGAATAAATTATTAATTTTTGTATGCAAATATTTGAAACATTTTTCTTTCCTTTCCTTTTACTTCATGTTTATATTAGTTTTATTCAAAGCATTTGATGCACCCTTTCGTTTTTTTTAATTAGGCAGGTACTTCTTATTTCATCAGTTTAATAGTTTGATGTTTATATATTTTTTAAATAGTAACATACATTATTGATAGTAAAAATTATACTATACAACTTTGTACTAAAGATCAAAAGGTATATCCTATATTAATAGGTATTTGTAATTTTGTTTTCAAAGTTCTTTGTATTTTGCTTACCTTTTCTCTATGTATGTGTTAATTGAAATTGAATTTATACATATAGTTTTTTTTTTTTTTTTTTTGTTATTAAAAAAGTTTGAAAATTTTCTTTTCCCTTTTTGAGAATTTCAGACATAAATTCATTTTATATTAATTTAATTTTGCATTATGCATTAATTTTTAGAGTAAATTTATATCTTTAATATTTTAACCTTATTTCTGTATTAAATTTTCAGCATATCTTTGCACAGAACTTGAATCTGCCAAAATCCAATCTCTTAAAAAACCTAAAAAGAAAGAAGCTCCTATGCAAATTGAGCTGGTATGTTATTTCAACAAAAGTTCTTTTATAAAATGACATGTCAAAAAACTTATTATTGGGGAGAGAATATTAAATAGTTAATACCTGCTATATTTTTAGGATTATATAGTGTTACTATAATGTACCAGTCTTGTGAGCTCAAATCCTACTGCTGTTGTGAATGTTCATAATAAGAATCAACTTTAAGTTGTTGGTCCTTATCTAATTATTTCCTTAGTATCAAGAAGTTTACCATACCACTCATTACCAGTTGGGCAAAATAAAAGTATAAAAAAATTGCATTAGAGCAATATTTAAATATTCCCATTATAATATTTACTCTTTTACTGCATGTAGTAGTCAGCTGCCCTTTTTTCATTTCAAAAAATAAAGTTAACTGGCATAATTCTTCTATGATTCTAAGCTCATATATAGCTTCAACAATGGGAGAAAAACTAGGTGTATTAAATAAAATTAAAGACTTAAACTAAATCAGAAATCCTATCAACTTTTCAAAATAGTCATGTCAGTTTTCACACATATCGACCAAAATAGGTTGGCATTTAAAAGTGAGAACATAAAGCATTATAATGTGGTGTATTTAATCATGAATTTACAAATAAAATTTATTGCAAATAATGAATTTTACTTTCTTAATAACTGAAAATCGGAAGTATATACATAGACAGATCCATAGTTTTATTTATAAATTCTAAATATCTAAAAATATTAAGATCTATGTGTCATAAATAGGTAGTTACTCTAAATTATGATAAAAGTTGATAATCATCTCAACTACCATAAATTTCTTATAAACTATTT
Source organism: Pardosa pseudoannulata (assembly GCA_032207245.1). Classification (NCBI taxonomy): domain Eukaryota; kingdom Metazoa; phylum Arthropoda; class Arachnida; order Araneae; family Lycosidae; genus Pardosa; species Pardosa pseudoannulata. Next base: position 19,721 of record JAGEOH010001021.1, read on the forward strand.
GTGGAAAATAAGATTCTGTTGCAGAGTAGATATACTATTTAGGCCTTTTTCGGATTTTTAGTGTAATTTATTTATTTTTAAAACACATATTTTTATTTTTTCAAAATTTTTTAACTTTATCGTTTCTGATCATTATTATTCAATATACAAAAATTTATTAAAACCTAAACTAAAGTTAATAAAAATTATTATTATATTTAAAAATTATTATTTAGGCCCCTTTTGGAATTTTAATACAACTTATTTATTTTCAAAACATATATTTTTATTTTTTTCAAAAATTTTTAACTCTCTCGATCTTGTTCAATATTATTCTAAAATTTTCGGCTTTTTTCGTACGGATGTCACTGGCCACGAAAATATTTTATGTTTTTCTATCCATAAACTCTCTACTCTCTAGTTTTGTGTTATGAACTCACGAATCCACCCTTCTATCTCTTTGCTCTTTTATGTGTTTATTTTTTGCTCGTTGTCATTTTTGTGCTTACTGACAGAAGCCTCTGGATTGAAGGGCTCGAGCCATATGGTCCAGTTGCATCACCACCTTTGATGCCTTTGAGTAGATACAAAATTGTCCTTATTAATCCATGCATAATAATCTGTCTTTATTATGTCTCTAAAAATTAGTTTTTTTAGTTAAACTGTTCTTTTATCTATAGAGTTAGAAAAAGTTAGACTTACTGAACATTTTGTTACTATTTGAAACTAAACTTCATTGTAATGAAAGTAGGAAATATAACATTAATAAAAAGTTTTAAACAGTTGCCTCTAGGTTAGTTCTTTTGCTCAAGGGATAATCTCATAGTTTATATCAGTGGGAATAATGTTAAATTTCCAGTTATTTGTTTATGCTTTAAAACAATGGGGAATTTTCTTATCTGTAAATACAAGTTAAAAGAGATCTAAGATCAAGGTTAATAAATACCTTAACTTTATACCTGAGAGATATCATTAACTGAAAACCTCATTCTCTCATTCTAGGGGAGTCAGCATTTCTTTTGTACATTATATTTTCTGTAGTTTTCATTTGCATGGCAAATATTCATTTATAAAAGCTTTTCTTACTTATTAGTTTTGAAATATGCATGTAAAATATTTCTAATGTTTTTATAAATTTTTTAATATTTGAAGCTCAGTTTTTTGCATTACCCTTTCAGTACTCTGTATTATATAAATTCATTTATGTTCAATTCAATAGATTCCGATTTCTTTGAAAACTTGATTTTTTACTATTAGTATGATTTAGTCTAGTTTAACTTATCTGACTTTAGGAATTTAATAGAATTTTAGGAATTGATTAGGATTTTAATATATTGTTTTCCTCTGTTTCAGGATGAATCAAAAACAGCATAGGAACTTAGAGAGATGTTGATCTGTTTACGGTTTCCCAAACCTCCTGAGACTATTACATCACAACAGCTGTTTGGAGAAGTTGAGAAAAAAGTAAATACTACTTTCAGCACTTTTTTCTCAAAATATGTATATCAGCTTTTTACTGATTTATAAAACATACTGAATTTTGTTGTAAACCAAAAATTTATAGCATATGACTTCCAGTTTAAAAGTGCTTTATTTTTTAATGACATCTAATAAGAGTATCATTTTAACAGTTAGCTATATGGCAAAAATATAAAATATTTCAATGAAAATCAAAAATTTCTTAAATAATATGTTAAGGATAGTAAGCTTTTGGTATCTATGTACATTCTTTTGTAATAAATGGTTATAAGTCTAAGCTAATTGATAAATCTATTGTTCTATTTTATTTTCTTTGCTTAATGCTTAATTTTATGTGTCTTAACATATTAGGGATGTGTCATGGAAATAAAGCAAGATATATACTTAAAGATGAAACAACTTATTAATTTTTGCGTAATCATGACCATTATTTTCAGAAATTACTACATAGAATCAAAATACTATTTACAAGAGGCTTTTCCTTTGTTTCTTTAATGGATAAATATTGTATTATGCACTAGGAAATCATTGTTTTCCTTATTTTAGATCATAAAACTGCTTTTTTATTTTGGTAAACTAAAAATTCAAAGAAATACCATTTATATCTATGTTTAAGCTTCAGATTTTTGGAACTTTTTTAAATCAGAAGTAGAAAGATCTTTTATATGAATCTGCTAACCTTACTTAAAACATAACTTTTGAATTAGCTTGATACAAGCCATAAATTGTTAAATATTTAAAGAAAAGCACCTTTTTCTTTCTCTAGTTTATATTGTTTAAGTTTATAAAAATATTAATTTTAATTAAAATGAATTGTTGAGTTTTTAAAAATAAGTTGTTTTATTTAATTTTCAATTTTTTTTTTTTAATGATGGTGGTCTGTTGTGCCAAAATGTCATACAAATCATTTTCCTCCATTCTTGAACTGTTCTTTGGTACCAGAGTTTGTGGATTCAAGTCCCATTGCTTGCATGGATGTTCTTAGCCATTTGAAATAACCTTTAAGACGTAGTGTCATTAGCCCTCATCTAGTAAAATGTAGTCTGTAGCTCACAAATTTTCTCCAACTTGTTTTCCATTTATGGAGAAGTACCATTATGTTATTAACTTGGTTAATTAACATGATCAGCTGTAGTTTAAAATTTTCTGTATAAGAAGCTCTTTCTTCTTTTAAATTAAAAAAATAATAAAATAATTGGCAAATATGAAAGATTAATACAGGTAGCTCAGATTGTGTATAAGACATAAAATAAAGGAGAGAAAACCATAAACACGGTTTCCGTGCACCTGGAAAGTCATAGAAAATCATGGATTTAGAAAATGGATTAATTTTGTAATGGAAAGTCAGGATTTTCTAAGTAAAATGAGTAAAAGTCATGGGAAGTCATGGATCCGCTGAGCTACCAATTAAAAAAAATCAAGAAATGCCTCTGCAAGCGAATTTCCTTTCTGAACAGAAGCGGCTGCATACTTCTCCCTTTTGTCCATAGCGCTGGACTCCCATTCATCTCTTTTTAGTATACTGAGATATGTGACATATTACGGTGCCTTAACTGCATGACGAGACAGTTGCTACGGCCTGACCAGGGGGTGTAGTGTCTCGTTACGCGTGATTTGCCGATAGTTGAGAAGAATAAAAAGTATGCATCGGCCTGTGATGTGCCAAAAAAGTGGGAGGGAAGGGGATGGTATCGGAATGCCCTTGACCGAGCCAGTGATCGTGTGTAATTTCATTGTAAGAAGCGAAACCATTGAAGATATGAGCATAGAAAAACATACTCATTAAGGCAGAGTACACTACACCGGAAGGATCAAATATTTCAATCGCAGCAGTACAATTCGATCAGTCATCTGTTTTTTTTCTCTTGTGTTAGAGGCAAGACTTCTCTCTCACCCGTATATTTGGTCTTCTAGACCGCCCCCCCATATTCATTTCTGAGAATCTGATAAGAGTTGTAAAAAACCCCCCAGTTTTTTGTATTAAAATCGCTGTTCAGGCAAGTATTGTTAAAAAGCAATGTTATTTAAATAGCAGGGAGCATAAAATTCGGGTTTTTTTTTTGGGGGGGGTTAATTTTTTTTCTCAAACTAACAATATTAATATGTAACATGCATATGTATGTTTTTATCTTTTGTTATGCTTGAAGATACACTGTTTAGAAAGTACCAGAAACATTAATTCGTCTCGTATACGCGACACAGCGATTTCACTCAAGTACAATACAAGTTTACATAATATACAATTAAATGTTATTAAATGTATACCCGTGCAACCCCGCGTATGGAAAGCTATTATTTACATATACTTTTCAGAAAGAAAGTATGTTTGAATTTTAAATATGGAAACAGAAAAGCAGGGCACTTTGGGGGTGTACTAATAAATTTTAGAATTAATACAAATTTTATTATAGTTTAATTATTATTTTTGCTTTTAATTTCTAATTAAATCATAACCAGTAAGTGAGTGGTAGTAGAGCACATCTTTCCTGGATATGATCAATATTGTAGAAAAGATTTTTTTTTTTTTTACACATTATGCTATATTTTAATATCTGTAAAATTGATTCCAAATCAGTGGGTCACAACCCACAAGGGAATTAAATTAGTTTTTTTTTTTTTTTTTTTTGAAGATTGTTGTTTAATAATTTGAAAAAAAAAAATAATCCTTTGGAGATTGGTTATAAAAATGTTATTTTTTTCTTGCTGAGAGACCCATATGTACATTATAATCATTGGACAGCCAGTCCATACCTCACCTTTTAACTTACTAATATCTAACAAATATATTGTTTTGTAATTAGTCCTAAAATATATTTCTTCCTAAAGAATATTTTATTTTATATTTTTAAATTGAAATATTATTATTGATCAAATATAGTTATTTAAAATATGTACTTTTTTTAATATTTACTTTTGTAGGTTAAAACTGATGAAATCTTGAATAAGTACAATTTAAGGAAAAATGGCATTATGGTAGAACCATCTGTAAAGCTGTCTCACGTACTTGCTGCAAAATCTGGTAATTATTTTTCAAGAACTATTTTATTTAACTATTGCATTTCTGGAAAGAGTCCATCAGGTCTTATTTGAAGGAACTAACTCCCAAACATTTAGGAAACCTATAGTAAGACTAATAATAAAATATGAGCATTTGGCTGAACATGTAATATGCATTCTAATTCATCCTAAAAATGTTCAAAAGGTTTAAGATCAAATTTCTATAAAGATTGGTTCAGTTTTTAAAAACCTGTTTTGTCAAACCACTTTAGCACACACTTCAAGATTTGTAAACACGATATATCTTGTTTATAACACCCACCTTCCTTAAATTGCTATCACAGTATATATTGTAATAATATAAATGTAATACAATAAAATACTATATTTGATTTGCAGAAATAATTAGGATATACAAATCACAATTTTCAATATTTGTTAATAATAATAAAAAATTTAAAATGAACTTCAGTTAAAACCTTGTTTTATAATTTTATAAATTATCAAAGTGTGAATATGAGATATAAATTTATAATTTCAGTCTTCTGTGATGATTAAAAAAAAACACATTCTATAATTTAATACATTACAGTTACATTTAGAAACTAATGCATTAAAAAAAAAAGCCTGTTATTGTTAATTAATTTTAAAAACGATTCATTTACTGTGATATTTATAAGAGCAGAGAAAACACATCAGTGATAAAAAAAAAAGTATCAAAAACTATTAAATAAAATTAATGAAAAATCTAGTATTCATCTGATGAAATAGCTGAATCATTGTCCATGTCTGAAACATCTGATTGCAGAGGATCAACTAAATCTT
>JAGEOH010001022.1:0-25000 GCA_032207245.1 Pardosa pseudoannulata
TGGGTTCTAGGACTTCATCTCGATACGAAACAGCCATCACAGAACCCCGTTTAAAGATGTGCAGGTCGGTTCAGTATCCTAATGAAATCCCTGGCCACACCATAATGCTTCCTCCTCGAAATGCATGATGTTCAGTGATATTTTGGGGCTGATTGTGTGTTTCTTGTTCACACCATATCCTTATATGCTTGTCATCTGGCTCCAGAGCAAATCTAGACTCATCAGTAAACATGAAATTGCCCACTCAGACACAGTTCAATTGACATGTTCCCGGCACCATTTTAACCGTGCCCCTCTTGATTGGCGGATAGAGAAACACAAACTCGATATACCCAGGCATACAGTCCACTCATATGTAATCTTCGGCATACAGTAGCTGCAGATATCGCCTTACCAATGGACGCAGTAACCATAGATGTCACACATGTGGAGGTCGCTCTGCAATTCCACTTGGCTAAAATAGCAATATATCGATCTTCCATTTGGGTTGTAACCCTTGGGCGAATGGCTACGAGCCTTTGGAGAACTGTCTGTGTGGTTTGGAATTCTTTCCATACACGTGAAATTACAAAATGATGAACGCTGAAGAAAAGAATAACATCTGTGATCGATTGTCCTGCTTCAATGCACCCACAGCACTCAAAAGCTCAGAATCTTCCATTCATCTTCTGGAAGTCAATGAAACATGTATGTCTTGAAAACAAATTGTAAGGCAGTTTTAAACACCTTCTACCAGCAATTACAATCAACAGCCCTTCATAAAGCTGGAATCTTATAAGACTGACATTTTTGCATATTTCTTGATATGAAAAGGCGATTGGCTGTTATCTAACATATTTGCATACTTACATCTACCTCTGCAGCAAATTGCATCCTCTTCAATTCTGTTTGGCTTCCAGAAATTAGCATTTTCATCTTCGTGCTTAACTTTTGGAAGTGTGTGTATATATTTTCTAACAGGCTTTCTTAAATATTAAGAAGTGCTAAGTGCTACTTTAAGTTAATATAGTTTATAACTTGAACTGTAGTAATTAGTCCTTAAGTTAGTTGCTTGATTTATAATAAATTCAAAATAAAATATTGTTTGCCTAAGCTCGTGCCTTTAAAAACCCTCTGAAGGTTCTTGTCCTACTGCTGCTTACTACAAAAATATTGATGAATGTACCTGTAGAAATGCACACAAAAGTTTTAAGCATATTTAATCTAGTTCTTTTTAAAACTGGGGTTTATGAGCAGAAATTTTAGAAAACAATATAAAAAAACTACAAGAATAAAAGGCTAAATGACCAAGCATGTAGCTATTTTAGAGGTGCAGTGCTCATCTGAAATTAATAAATTTCTGCATATTTTCATCTTTCAACCTTTATATTAAGTGTTAATCACATTTATTGTATTCTATGATTTGTAGTTAATCACTTATTTTGTAACCTTGACTGTAATTTCTTCTATTTTGTGTTTTGGCAACACTGTGTTGTTGTCAGTTCTGGTGTATGCACCGAGTATCTTGCACGTGGGTGCTGTTATGCACGTTCTACTTCTTTACTTAATAAACTTAATCTTTAATTAACATCGTCCTCTGTGTATTTTAAGTTAACACTTTATTCTCATTGAAATAAATTCTTATTAAAATTCTTACAAATTTCTTATTATAATTTTCAAGTATTCGCTTTCTTATGAAAATGCTTTACATTTTAATCTGTTACTGAAATTTATATTTCTGCCTAAATTTTATCAACAAAAAGAAAAATATCCCCCATTATTTAAGCTTTCAGTTAAATTTATTCATTTTTTCAAAATTTTGTTATGATTAATGCAATACTTAATAATTTTTGTGATTGTTTAGGTAAGGAGTCCTGTAGATTATTCCAATTTTGACCGGTATCCTCCTGATACGGATCCTCTTCCTCCTGACGACCTCTCTGGGTGGGATGGTGATTTTTGAAGACTTGTCTTTGTTTACAATTTTATAATAAGCCTCGAGTCAACAATTAAATGCCATATTGGTACACACAGTACAAGTTTTTGTAAACTGTTAAGAATGCCTCTGCATTTTCTTTGAATCATCATAAAATCTAGGTCTGTTGAAATGATTATTAAAATGTGGCCATGAAAAAAGGGTTTCTGTATGGAATGATAATTAATGCTTAAAGGCTGAACAAATTTTTGTATGCAGTTGCATATGTCAAATTGTAATGGAAGGTTAAAAATAATAATTTAAGATAATTTAAGTTTTAATGTTCTGAAGGTAAGACAAATCCAATTGTATTATTTTGTTTTAAATGAATAAAGGAGATAATGAACCTTGTAATCTGATAATAGGAGATGTTTTAGGACTGTAACAGTTAAAGCCTGATTTGAATTCAAGCCCTCATTTTTTCTTACTGTTTTATGTATTTTTATATTGGTTATAAACCATTGTGAGTAATTTGTATTTAAAAAATATACAAAATAAAAATTTAATTTTTAAGATAAAATGTTCTTGTGCATCTATTTTATATGTAGCAAATTTTTAAATCAATTTAAAAAAGATTGTTGATCTGTAAAAGGTATATTATTATAATGTAAAAATTTTTATTTGCATTTGTTGTAATTTTATTATCAATATGTTTTGATTTCAAATTTTATGCTACATTTTATGTATAGAATATTCAATGCTCTTGTTTAGGGGCATATTAAAAGACATTTATTATCTGTTGATAGGTTATTGCAACAATGTTTTTTGGTGAAAAATTTTATAAAGGTATTTTAATCAAATTTGCTATTATAGTAATTATAATATTTAATTTCTGTTATTAAATAAGGTTATCTACTATGTTAATTTTTGCAACAATATTGATTAATAGGTCAAACTTGATGTTATCAATGCCAGTTATCCGTCCTTTTCATAAAATCTCAATGTTCCTAGTACTTACCTTCCACAAAATCTGTACAATTACTTTGGTTTATTGCTGTAGTTACTGGATCATATTAAATTTCTATATTTTCCGAAACTCATAAAATTTTCTTTTTGAGGTTTCAAATAATTCCAACAACTTCTTACTACATTATTTTTTTCTCTTTCTTTTATAAATAAATATATATAATTATTTATAAATCATTGATATATTAAAGCATAAAAGAAGACATCAGAAGGGATTTATTAGAGTGTGATTTCTGTGTATTTAAAAACTAGTTCCTTGATTTTTGTAAACTTTTAAATTTTTATAGTATGACTTGGATCTTTCTCTTATGTTGTAAGTGATAAGAGAAAATGTGATATTTTTCTACAGTCAAAATTTATAAAATTATATTTAAAATTTTTTTATGTAATATTATGCTAGTGTGAGTTTGAATTTGTTTTGAATTAATTTTTATTTTTAAATGCATATGTTCCCATTTTAAAAAAATACGTTTGAAAGTCAGTTAATTGATGAAAATCGTGTAAATGTTAGTTTTTACTTGAAATATAGTGTATTTGATTAGTTTATGTAGTGATACTTTTTATATGTTTGACACTGAATTTTTTTTTATCTCATGTAATGTCAATTGTAGTTTAGTCTGAAAATTTCTCTTTGATGTTTTAAAGAAAACGAATATCTCATGATTACGTTTAATTCTGCATTTCATTTTATTTCAAATACGTTTTGTCTCTAAACTAAGAATTTAGATTTTAACACTTGTGTGATTTTAATTATTCTGTATATTTAATTTTATAATATGCATGTCAGTACATACTTGTATAGGAGTATTACATTTGGAAATTAAAAAATTTTATTTATTCTCTGCAAGGCAATGCTTGACAGTAAATTCTACTGAGGGCTTTGTTACTGCATATTTATATCTATATGTTGCAATTTAAAATTAGACATGCATATATAATTGAGTAATTAGTCTTTAATGGACAACCTTGCAAACCAAGTTTTTTTTTTCTGAATTTTAAAATGAAAATGTTGTAACTTTATTATTTTTTAACATTTTACCCAATATATTGTACTTAAATTTAAATTTGTTAAAAAACTTTTATTTTACTTTATTATTACAAGATTTTTTTTATCTAGTTGTTTTGAAAGTTAAATGAAATACTACATGAAGTTCTTGATAGAATTTATTTAAGGAGGGAATCAAACATAGTATTTTGTTAAGAACATGAAATTTCTTTTTAGTAACCTGAACAAGTAGGTAAGAAAAAACACCTCTTTATTTTTGACAGCTATAATGCCCCATGAATAATGAGGTCATCTTTTTAATCACATCACAGTTAATTTTACTGATACAAAATATCTCTCATAAACTAATACTATTTATTTCTTCAGAAAAGCTATTGAAATAGTAAATACCCGCATAACTTGTTCAGTGATCTTTCAATTTGTGTAAATTTCAAGTTAAGTAATTGTTTGCATTCATAGCAACAAGATTATAGTAAGCAGATATTTTATACATTCTAATGTACAATGTTTTAATATATATATATATATATATATATCAATCGGATTTTGAGAGTTGACCAATATTAAACCATTTGAATGATTTTTTGATTGGAAATTTTTAGCAGTTCAATTTTCTTTATGCATACATTTTTATTGAGGGGGAGACAATATAATTTTTATTTACATATCTCAAGTATAATTTGTGTGAGATGCATTCTCTGATTGTGTATTTTTTTGTTCCTTTGTCATATCGTGTTTGTAAATTTTGCTCAAGTGAAATAGCGCACTATCTGTGCATGTACATATGTAAAATCAGTGTACGAAAATTTATATCATTGTTTAAGAAAATCATGGAGAAATCCAAAACGATGTATGAGAGAATAAAATTGTTTCAAATAAGAGCTGGTTTATTAATTTTTTTCATCCTTATGAACATAATAGGAAAATTCTCAAACACGTAATTGAGAATAACATCTGAGAAGGGCAGCTGCAAATTGTATTGAAATATTGCACTAGGAAAACTAGAATATTTTAAGGTTGTTTAATGAGTTTCAGTGTGTCGTATCCTGACAGGTATCAGGCTATATATAGAAGGCTTCCATTCAAATTACTTAATTATACATTTATTATTATTATTATTATTATTATTATTATTATTATTATTACATTTTACTTAATTCTTAGGCATAAACACTTCAAATCAGTTGTTAAAAATAAGGCTTTTTTTATGCCCATAAATGTATCCTGTTTGTGTTCAGATTATACAGAGAGTTGTTTACAGTCTTGAACCAAGTATCCCTGTTCTGTTATACCAGACCAGCCAACTACTAGACCATTTTGAGTCATTTAATTAATCTTGTTCACAATGAGCATTTTCTTTTATTGAGAAAGGTTGTTAGTAGTTTCTTTCTAACAAGGTCAATTTCTACTGGGTGCATGGTTATATGGATATTCATGGGGATGAGCTAGTTGATGAATTAGCTTGTAAAGGGTCCAGTATCTGTTTTACTAGTGTTGAACCTGTTCTTGGTATTGCTTCTGAGTCTATCAAGAACATTCATTCATTTTTATGCCATGTATATTTAGTAAGAAAACTAGGGGCAATTAGGAGGATCATAGATAAACCAAAGAGATCAATTATGATTGCTGCAGTATATAAGTGTAACTTTTGAAGCTTCATAGAAGTGGCCTAAGGAAAGCTGTTGGTCTTTGTACTCGTCACTGTGTCTCAGAATGCATTTTATATGATCCCTCTGGTTATGTCTATCATCTTGAGGAGACTGCTTGCTATAACTTATGTGATTGTGAGTTTTTCTTAGCTCTTTCTTGGTGAGTTCTTTGTGTGAGCACCTTGGTCACCATATTAATGTGGCTACAAAGCAGTAAGATATTCCTGTCAGCCAAGGTTTGCTTCAACCACAGGCCTATTTTCTTAAATGCTTTTTGGATTAGGCTTTGGTAGAATAGACCTCTGGTCACAGTGCTCTGTTTTTGGGGAATCTCCCAAGAGATACCCAAAAGGTGATTTCATTCATTAATAGTAGTTTTTATAAAGGTAATGCTCATAAGTAGTCCCTAATGTCTAATAAATTTGGTCATCCCAGTTCTTATTCTCCATCATATAGATGAGGGCTGAAAAGGTTGGGTGCCTGCCTTTTGGTACTGTAGTCTATAGTTTGTGCTTTATTGTTAAATTGTAGGTGAGGAATTAAGATCTAATTAACCCTTGTGTTAAATAAAATAAACTGGACTTCCAAAACAAAACACAACCAATTCTCACTACATAGCATTTTGACATAAAATCCCTTAATCTGCAAATTAGCTATCCAAATAATCTTTGACCTAAAGCCATGAAGAGATAACAGTAATCCACAGACAAGTTTATGATTTTAAGAATCAAAAAATATAGTGAGTTAGCTTTTGTGTTTCTTTTAGTTATTGTAAATAAATTTCTAATACAAATATCAGAATTAATTCTGTTTTTATTTATAACTTTTTCAAATGATACAAAAAGGGTTCATTGTATCTTAAAACTGATTTTGCACATTATGTATATATTATGACCATACAAAGGAGCCATATTTTAACAACATTGACTATCAATGATCATTTTTATCCCAAAATATGAAATAATATAATAATGATTTTCAGTTAGTTCTGTATGTATTGACTTCTCATAAAGTTGAAAATTTCCAATAAGAAAGATGTGATTTTACTGTAGGACAGTACAATTTTTTTCAACCATTCCAGAGTTATAATACAGTATCAGCTCATAAATGTTGATTTAATAATATTATACTTGTTACACATAATCTTTTTTTAATTTTAAAGTTATAAACTGTATTGTGCATGTTCAACAAATTTTATAAGAAATTTTTACTTTTTTTTTATAAAATAATTGCATTTTGTAATCCTACTGTGTCAGCAATTAACAGTGTTCATTTTGTCAGATACAGATAATACGTAAACATTTAAAACTCTTGTGCAGATTTCAATTGAGCTAGAGGAATATCATATGCCATGTTTGTAATATATTTCCAAATACTTTGCATTGACTTCTTTTCCTTTCAATTTTTTAAAAACCAATATGAATAGATCTATGAAATTAGTGTGTCTAAATACACTTTTCTTTGGCTTTTCAACTACTTCTTTTGTTGAAAGGTTGTAACCTTAATCAGAGATTATCTGAAGTATTGCTGTTCGTGACAAGGTTATACAATTATGATATTTTCCTTCCAGGGTTATCTTGTGCTGTGTTTATGTTGGTTCAAAGCCATTTAGTTTTAAGAATAATATTGATATTTTACCACCTTGAAGTGTTATCATTAATAACAGGTGGAACATATATTTAAGTAGTTAATAAAAAAACTTACATATGCATGTCAGTTAATTTGGTTTGCAGCCCAGTGACAAATTGTGTGCCATATGAGGGCAATTAGACCAGATGTACTGCTTTAAGCCACTTTTGAACAAGTATAAAATCATGGGACTAGTGGTATTTGTTCCTATGAAAGCCAGTACTCCTACCTGTTGTCTCTTGTTCAGTGTATATCATATATCAATCAGGATATTTGATTTCCATCTAAACAAAATAATTAATTAACAAATAACAGGCATATTTCTAATGCTTGATTTTATAGGCTTTAATATTATTGCTTGTTGTTAAGATTTTTTATTGGGGGGGGGCATGGCATATTTCTGTATAGAGGAAAGATTGTAGCTGCCCAAAAGTAGAACTATTTTCCCCTTAGGTTAACATGGGTCAAGAAGAATCCCATAGGATCGCTACCAAACAACATTATAGAGAATGTGGGATTAAACAGGTATTTTATTAAATAGGATTCCTTTTATGCCTGTTTTTTTTTCTTTTTTTTTCTGAGCTAAATGAAGGGTAACTGGAGGTTTTGTCCATATGAAACTAAAATTTAATGTCCATTCCATGCTGTACCATTCTAAGATGTTTGACCACTAACAATAATTTGTGCCTCTTCATAGACACTTAGAGTTAGCCTAAATTAGTTTGGGTGCAGTGAGACATTCTGTTAAAGTAAAATATTCCTAAATATTTTGATAGTTTATTTTATTTCATCTGTCAAAAATATTTTAGTACAAGTAAAAATTCTGCTCAAAAAGATAGGAGCCCACTGAGCCTTGTGGTTAAGGTGACACTGTTTCTATGTAAGAATGGAATTTCTCCTTTAAAATTAGTTCTAAAATATTCGTCTGGTAGTAGAGTGAATTAATTTTAGAGAATTTTTAGTCTTAATTTATTGTTGAAACAAAATACTACAACTATCAAAAATCCCGGATGAGAGCTATATTCCGGGTGGTCATTTTCTTCGTTAGGATAATAGAACTTCAAACAGTAAATAGTTTTACTAACCGTATAGGGCAGGCATTCCCAGTTTTGATACGAGGGATCTTGGAATCGGTGGATTATCTTTTAGGATGGAGAGGCTTCTTCCTTGACGCTTACCCACGTTCGTGTGCTGTCTAAGATAGGATTTTGTCCTTTTTTCGTTTCTACTAACAGATAGACTCATTTTTCATTTATATCTAATATATTAAAAATACCTTTCTTTGAAGCAATCGATTTTATACCGCTTTACATTTTGACGTCAGAAATATTTTTCCTAGGAAAGTGAGCCTCTGAACCATTTTAGGAGCTATTTTCAAAATACCATAATTTTCGGAATAATCACCACGGTGTTTACGCATTCAAAACTAACTTTCAGGGGTGCGGCGTTTCTACTGATGCGTCGCTTCCATGCTATTAAAAAAAGTACTTGATTCAAAAAGTGCCTTAAAAGAGATCTGAGAACAATTACATTCTTCCCTCGTTTAAAACAGCATTCACGTCACTTTGAATTGCTGGCATTTTGTCAACCACAAATCCTTCAGTATAAATAGGTATATAGTTGTTCGGCATATAGATGGTGATTTAGTCTGGTTTTCAGCGATGCCAGGATCGGCCAAGCTGTTTTGCCTCCCGGACAATAAAGTAGAATGCCGCCCCTACTCCACAATAAAAATTACTATTAAAAGAGTTAAATTGTTGATAGACACAAATTTATTTTTGAGAAAATGCTTTTTCGATTTAGCACACTGACTGGGAAAGAAAGAATGATTCTTAAAGCAGTAATAAAATTTGGTGGAAAATCTTGAGTTATGTGCAAATCCACATGTGCAAATTCCTCATTGAGGAATTTGCACATGTGGGGGATTCGAACAACTTAGTGTTTTTCTGATAATTTCAGACTCGTAGATTCCAAAAATGTTCTCAAAAATGTAAAAAACTGGGTCCATCGTTTAAAAAATTAATTTTAAAGTTAAGCGAAAATCACGTGACATCAAAACGCTCCGTGATTGGTTGTGATGTCATCGTTCATGCAGACGAATATTTTTGTATTGCTTTTAAGTGCGCACTATTTTCCGATTTTGTTTTTGCAAGTTCCTAAAATTTTCTAGCTATCAAAATTTATTTTTATTTAAACCTGAAGGTTTATTTTATCGATCTAGATAGCTTAGCTATCTCAATTTATCATAAATGTCTCTTCTACCTAGATTTACCAAAGGACAATCAGACAACGTCCCGAAAATTGACAGAATGTCAATCTTTTCTTTCTTTGGCAAAAAACCCGGATTTTATGGGAGCAGAAATACGAGGAATTAAAACCCAAAGGTATGTAAAATCATTTATATTTTTTTCCAATTTTACTTAACATGTATTAATACTTTATTCATGCTAAACACAGCTCTTTTGTTTGTAAACACAAACAAGTCAAATAAATATACATATATCATATACACACGCATTTGTAGTAGCATCGTTTTTTATAAATAGAGACGGATGTAATATTAAAATAAAAATTAAAGGAGGTATTTATTGTGAGACCGGTCTCATTAGCCTTCGTGTTGCAAAAAGTAGACCGTAGCACTCCAAAACCAAACCGAAACCAAAACAATTCTTAGATATTTTAAATATGATGAAAAGAAATTTAAAATCTTTAAACGGTTTTACTTAATTATTTATACATTTTTAAATAGCAATACAATTTTATTGCCTTTAATATTAATGTCAAATTAAAAAATGTATAAAATTTCTCAAATTAAATTTAATTTTTAAAGTAATATCATTATTAAGTATTTTAAAAATATTATACTTTTTTTCAAATTAGTCACCAATTTAATCGAAAAATATCACTGTGATTTGATACACAAGAAAGTATGCATCTCTGAAGAAAATATTTATAATACATTGAAAATACATAACCTTCCCCTCCCCCGAGTTATTTATTAGATAATTATATGCTTTAGATATTTATATGTTTTTCGATATTTATATGCTTTATAAAATATTTATTGTATTTGAACTCTGTGATAATACTCGAAAATTAGCGGCTTTAAAAGTTAAATAGCAGTGGTTAATCAACAATCCTTTTAAAGGTATAGATGTATTTTTATATACTTTAATTGTTCTAAATTAGTAATATTTAAACATAAGCAAGCATTTACTTACCGAGAAATGGTCTTCACAAACCCATAAAGATGATTTATATGATAATTTGGGGTTTAATTTCTCATCCCTTTTCATCGCAGTTGTCCAGATTTTACGTGTATGTGGGTCTTTCGGGACGCTGAAAAATATCTTCTCATTGCAATTAGTTGTTGTATTTTTACAGAGTGGCACAATACAATATTTAGAGTATGATTTTTTAATGCCAGACATTTAAAAAAAATTTCGATTATATGCGATACTTTACACAAAAACAAATTTAAAAGTCGCCTTTTAACATGTAAACAGCATAGGCGCTCGGTGTCTACATGAACGATGACGTCACAAACTCGGCGGAGAAAAAGTATCGTTTTTGAGAGACGTTAAAGAGTCCGCTATAAAACCCATTAGAAATCACTCATTAAGCCCTCAAATGAAAGAAAAATAGATACTGTCCTGCTTACTTTTTTGTCTTCTATCGTTTAAAATCAAAATTAGAAAACGTGAAAATTCCTCATTAGTTTTAAAAATTCAATTGTGCTTTTCTTTTTGTTTTATATTTTCTGCTTCTCTCGGCTAAATGCATTTAGCCAAGTACTTGTTCAGTAATTTTTAAGTAAGAAGAAAGCTGAAGATTTTTTTTTAATGGCACCTAAATGGCATAGAAGCTATATTACTGATTTTAAAGCTTAGTGCAACTTCCGGTAGTAAACGAATTGGAAGAAGAGCAGCAACACTTGATTAGGTAAAGATTTGCAAGTGACATGCACGGCGATGCCACGAGCAATTTATTTAGTGCTGCGTTCCTGTGCAATTTTTGCACCGTTTTCTGTTAGAGCGGTGTTTACGCTAATGCACTCATTTTTCCAAAAATTACGGCACATCTTTTATTCTGCATACTCGTCGGTAAATATAGGTAGGTTTTGTATCGCTCACTTAGATCTACTGACAACTAATATTTTTGTAAGACATTAAATTCACGTTTGTCCAATTATTTGGTTAGCGTATTCTGATAAAGCAGCCAATCAGAGTTTTTTCTTCTGACTCAATTTATAAATATCCTGATTTCGAATCGAAAAAGATTTATAAGTTTAAATAAAATCTAGATTGTTTTACTGAGGGGTAGCTTAGTTGATTAATACAAAAAGAATATTTAGAATCAGTTCTGTAGGCCCAGAGATTTCCCCCTGCATACAAATAAATTTGACTGTTTTATAATATTAATAGAGATTAGAAGTGAGGAACTTTTTTACTATTAGCCCGTTCGTGACCAACGTCCCGTGGACGAAAAGCAGCTATTCCACTTTTATCAGCCCAGCGTTGCTTCCACGCGAAGAGCTCCGGTTGATATTGAGAGACCAGCGTCGCGTATGCGTAATCAGAGATCGGAACGTTTTACTTGAATTTTTAAATGCTAGATTTAATTACTAGATGGCATTAAACGGTAAAGATTTTCACAACGGTCGATTCGTATAGCATTTATGTGCTGGTCCTCAAGGGGTTAAAAGCCACCCTTATTAAAATTAGGCAATTATAGCGAACGCAGTAACAGTTGATATACAACTGTGAAGAATTTTTTTTAATAATTTTATCAATTTATTGCAATATACAGAAATGACAAAAACGATAAGTAATAAGTCATTCGCTTATTTAACGTAAAAAGTTGCACCATAAAATATTTTTGTATTCACGTATGGGCAATAACTTGTTATAACATTAATTTTTATCTATTTTTTAATAATCAACTGCATAGTTAATTACCACTTTAAATATAAATAATCTAGTGTTGTTGTCAAAACCCCTTAGATGAGCCAAGCATGTAAGCCAGGGGCCACACGAATTAAGTCGAAGGGGTGCATCTTTTGTTTGACGAGCACCGTTAGGCTGAAAGAACATCTTAGCTCCAGTGGGTCCTCGTAATTTATAAGTAGAGACCAAGCAAAAGACCTCCGGCTTGGCCTGCCACCCCCCAAAGATATCGTTTCAGAACTTGGTGAATATTGCGACAACGAACCTCATGCGTTTCTGTCGCCATTAATGAACACAACGTATCTTAGGTCGGCTCGAGCCCCGGACCTGCAACTCTTCAGTGACGAGATCGTTGCCTTTGCCCATTGATCAACCGCGGCTCAAAATATTGTAGTAGAAGTCTTTTTAATATATTTATTACTCTATGAAGAGAAACAATTGAAAAAGGATAATATTAAATTATAATAAACTAACATAGCAGCAATACAGTTTTATTCATTTTTAAATTGTCGTAATCTATATAATTAAATATTAATTAATTAATACTAGAGCCATCTTTTAAGGTCTCACAAAAGCATGATGGAGGGCGTATGTCCCCTCAAGGCTGCATGTTCCCCACCTGTAGCATAGATGAGTGAGGCTTTAGTTGGAAGACGCTAAATATTTTATATTGGGTTCATGATTTGTAAATTTTAATAGAATACTTTTACTTTTCTTCTTGCAAACATTGTCGGTATAAGTAAAATTAAACCGAAAAAAAAAAAAAAAAAAAAAAAAAAATATATATATATATATATATATATATATATATATATATATATATATACTAGGCTCAGCTATCAATTTTTTTTAATATTATCAATATGTATGAATTAAAGTCCTTTATTTTTTAATTTTATATATACATATGTAATGGGTGTTTTTACAGACTACAAACTTGAAATGGTATCCATACTGGATAAAGCTCAATAATTAAAAAGAATACAGCAAAATTTGGAAATAAAAATATCGAATTTATTCAGACAATCCATCTTTGGCACTTTCCTGCCAAAATGTTTTACATTCAATTAATTAGTAGGCGCAAATAAGGCAGCCAATCAGAGTGTTAAGCTAGATCACATGATAGCGCTTAAGAAGCGAAGCTGATTTATGTAAAGGAGTTTTATAAAAATAGTTGAGCTAAGCAGACATTAATTTGATGTTTTTGAAGTCGCCAAAGGTTACCCATCTTAAAAGAGAAGCAAAAACATCTCGACAAAAGTTTTAATTTTAAGGATAGAATCATCAGAAATTTATTTTAGAATTTAATTATAATTAAGTTGGTTCGTTAAATTCTGAACTTTCTGCTGCTTGTTTAAACTCTTGAAAAAATAAGGATTTATTTCCTAAGCATTTATATTGTATTAAGTAATTAAATTTTATTTTGAATTATGCATCAGCACCATCAATAAATTGTTTACCCTGCATCTTGTATTTACTACTGTTTCAACAAATTTAGTTTATTTTCTCACACTACCCAAACTCAAGCAACCTAATAGTTTTATTCTTCCCTTTATTATATTACAAGTTAAATTAACTTTTTAATATTATGCCAACTTCAATTCAATAATCTTGGGCTTGTTTCCCAGTAAAATCGAAACTAGAGGGCCTGGCCCAGAGCGCTCATTTGTTTTCACTTTCTGTGAACGCATTAAAATATCATAACATTTATACATATGGACATAGATATGTGCGTATACATAAATTTCTAAAGTTTTCCGTTAAGTTTTCTGCAATTCTCGAAAAGGATATATATATATATATATATATATATATATATATATATATATATATGTGTGTGTGTGTGTGTGTGTGTGTGTGTGCAATTGGCGACAAAACTTTTTACATTCACTTGTATAATGCACATTCTCTTGTGTGAGAATTAAAGGAGCTAGACAATTAGAGGTGTTAAAAGTATATCACGTGTTGACGCCACAACTAAATAACTAAATAGTTAAATAAGATTAGCTGAGCTAAGCAAAAAAAGAATTTTGTGCTCTTGTGGTTACCAAAAGTTACCAAAATTAAAAAGAAACAAAGATATTTCACAAAAGGTTGTCATTTTAGCAATAGAATAGACAGAAATATATTTTAGACTATAATTACAATTAAGTTGATTAAGTCGGTTAAAATATCATTTCATATATATATATATATATATATATATATATATATATATATATATATATATATATATATATATATATATATATATATGTGTGTGTGTGTGTGTGTGTGTGTGTGTGTAATCTATCAAAATTATTTCACTTTAATATCTCTTTAAAAAACCTCCTCTCCCCAAAATCTAATTCCTTAAAATATATTTTCCCAGCCACAAAATGTCTTAATTAAAGGAGTATCCTGGACTCAAAATTCTTCCAACCCATTTCGCAAAGCATTCTATACAATAGATGCAAATTTTCTGTCCACTCACCGCATTTCCCAGCTGTCCTGACAAATGGCTCAGTTACTTCCCTAATTTAACTGTTAAATTCGCTAAGTTTCCGTTTCTCTGGGAAATATTTCGTCTCTTCTCGCTATGGGGTTCAACTCTGTTCTAGCACGTGTTTTATTGTACAATCTCTCGTCAGCTGCTGACTAGTGAATATGTCCTTTTCTAGCAACTCTTAAAATAAAATTTTAATTAAACTTGGCCTTGTGTGCCGTTCTCTTCAATGTGGCTTGACTGCATCTTACTTTATTACTGCTAGTTGATTAGGCTTCTCCTTGCCCAGCAAACTCAGGAAAGTAAAAACAATAGGAGCTACAACAATAATTTCAATTGTAACCGGGCTTTTAGAATAGCTGAATTACATATTTGTGTGTGTATGGGTGTTCTCCTCCATCCGCTGTATGTCAGCACCAGGTGGCTCTAGGAGGTGTGAGAATCAAAACACGCCAGTTGTAAGATAACTTACTTGATGTAAGGTCACAAGAAGGTAACCTGATATAGATCAAACCAGGGACGTAGCCAGAAATTATTTTCGGAGGGGGACCAAGGGAGAAAGACATTTTTATTTGCGAATGATTCTTCAATTGATTAAAGGGAAAGTACGTAAATATAGTGCTGTATTTCCGGCCAACGGCCCAGCAAGACTTTTATCTCAGCGGTTTTTTCTAAGAGAATAACAGTCCATGTTCATGATCAGCTAAGGAGATAGTACATACACACACAAAAGTGGGACATTGTCTATCTACAAAATGGCCTTTCAAAATTTCGGGAGGGAAACCAGTCCCCCACATCCCTCCCCTTGCCTACGGCCTTGGATCAAACTAATTGCCATGTGGCAGAAGTCATAGATGTTTGTATATTTGTA
Organism: Pardosa pseudoannulata; assembly: GCA_032207245.1. NCBI lineage: Eukaryota > Metazoa > Arthropoda > Arachnida > Araneae > Lycosidae > Pardosa > Pardosa pseudoannulata. Next base: position 15,507 of record JAGEOH010001022.1, read on the forward strand.
TATTAAATATATAAACATCAGAGATATACAAACAACAGCGAACGGAGGGGAATATCCACACACATACACATCACAGATGTTTGTATATGTAATGTGTGACTATGATATTCAAATAATGGAAGAAATCGAACTGTTTTATTCGAAAGGGGAACATCGAAAACCTGTACTAATGAGAAATGTTGAAAGATTCCAACCAGTATATATATATATATATATATATATATATATATATATATATATATATATGTATGTGTATATATATATATATATATATATATATATATATATATAATTTCAAATTAAAACTGTCGTACATGACATAATCTTGTCTGCTAATTCTGTCCATTACAGCTGTAATATTTGTTATTATACGAATGCCTATTTTTTATTTATTTATTTTCTTTTGGGGAAGCAGGATGTCTTATATGTAAACTTAGGCGGCCGTCGCGAATGATTTTTCTGTCTCTGTCCTTGTGAGTAACCGATGTGAATTAGCGCGAGAATTCTCCCAATTACTTATTACCGTTAAATGGCTGTTAAATCATAGAACAGTGCTTTCGGAGTAAATAGATCGACCTCCACAACTGTTGGGTCCAAGGTCGAGCTCTGAAACGGCCTCTCTTCTCTCTTGACCCCGTTTGCACGGTCATTTAGTCGAGTCGGAAGAGTTCAGACCACAAAGCGGTCCAAAACCTCGCTTTGAATACGGGATTCTTTACCAGGATTCTGCGTAAAATTTTCTAGAGGGGATCAGGGCGGTACCGTACTATGATGCAAAGAGCTCAGTCGGCACAAGCAACGGTCTCATAACCGGTGGTTGCAAGTTTGGGGCTCGAGCGGTCAAAGATGTACTGTATTCATTAATTGACGCTGGGCCACGCAAAAATAGGTTAGTGCGCACATCTTCCAAGTTCCAAACGATACCTCTGGAGGTGGCAGGCCATGCCAGGTGGTCTGCTACTTGATCCCTGCTTCTAAATTAGAGGACCCACCTTGTTTGTTTGTGTTGTCTTACAGAGTAATGTTAGCCGCCTATAGGGTGCTCCTATAAAAAAAAATGCTCATTAAAATCTGGGTCATTATATGGGCAAGTGCAAGTGTCCCCGTATTACTAGAAAAATAATTAAAATAAAATAAACACCGGAATCAAAACTAATAAGGGACGGCATTTCTAAAACTTGCATCCTACTAGAAAATTCTACCGAACAGTCATGGGTCACAAATTTTTTGACAGACCGCTCTTAAATGTTTTAATTTTTCTGTTTTATGCCACCTCCTTACGGTACTTATCTGTATCATAGCACAGAATGGCTCTGTTCCCTACGGTGAGTTTACTGCTCTCTACAATATATTGGTGCTCGAACGCCACAAACGTTTTGTAAATGAAAATTTCTTCTATTCCACAGTACATCCACAGTAATGTCTAATTCCGATGTTCTTTGACAAGTAGTCAAGTGCAGGAACATGGTTTGGCCTTCGGCTACGTAGGCCCATACGCAGCAATGTACACTGCACAGTGTGTTGAGAAGCATTCTCTGGATCGCCACTGTTGTAGCTAGTGGTGTTTTGGGCTGTTGTAGCTCTTTGGTCACAGCGAACAATGCGTAGCAATCTCTGGAATCAATGCGCTGTAGACAACACACCGCTGCCGGCGACTTGCCATTTCATTCTCCATACACCACTTTCGACATGGGCTCACAACAACTGCACTTGAACAGTTCACTAAACGCTCCGTTTCTAAAATTGATGTTTCCAGTCGCCGAGCCATAACGATTTTACCTTTATCGAAGTCCTATAAATTAGCTGCTTTTTCCATTATGTCGCTAATCGAGTTATGTTTTAGACAATGTGTAGACGCTTTATATACTCCATCATTAACCATCCACGAGCAGTGGTTTTGTTCTTGGGTGAGCCTATTGTTATAAATTGAGGATGGTCATAATGTAATGGCTCTTCGGTTTATATTTGTATATCGGTGGATAGATGGATGGATGGAGGTATGTGTGCACATGCATACATACAGTGTGGTAATGCACTTCAAATACGGCTCACGATGTATTTTGGCTGGCCAGGCCTACTATTAAACACTACATGGTGAAGATATCTATACTTTCTATGCCTCCTTATCATCCCCAGCTAAATTTCGACCCTTCATTTACATTTCAATCATGGCTATAAATTCACTTTTTTGACCATTTCACTCATTGAGAATGAGATTAACTAATGGTAAGCGTACAAGGTTAAAACAAGGACGTCGGGTTCGAGTGCGGACAGGCGAGCAAAACATCTCCTTGTATACCCAAACAGTGCTGTAAAATTTTGTATATTCCCTCGCCCGCAAATGATAGAGAGGTACGGAATCGGCTGCAAACGTACCCCTCCTAAGACGAAGTGCAAAGTGGCATCAGGAATACTTTATACCTGTCCGGATAGGCGATCCCTTTAGAATTATCAAACTATTCTCACCATCGGCTATACTCCCTTAGTGGGAAATTCCTTCAATATTCGTATACTGCTCATTTCTTTTCTGTCACTCTGTATGAATAATTGAAGTTAGCAAGTTCCTCTAAGGTAGATGTGTATTTACTTTATCTAACTTCATGAAAAAATTTTCAACACTTTGACTGTGAGTGATATTCTACTGAAAAATTGACTGAGGTGAATCGACAGATGAAAACTAACCAGTTTGTCAAAATTTCAGTATCTGCTGAAAGTTATTTTAAATATATAATAATACGATGTTTAACCAGACGAGATATTTCTTATGTCTTCCCACACAGCATTCAAAGACATTTACCTGATCTTTCCCTTAGAAAAGAGATGTATTTGGTTGCATATAAACGCATTCCATTTCAGTTTTATTGTTGATTTCAATCAATATTAGACTTCTTTTGCCGATATTTCAGCTGTCGCACACTCTTGCATGCAGGCATGTTAGTTACATTGTGTACACTTAAAGTTTGACTTTGGTTTTTGTATATATGGTGTGCTGTTACAAATTGAACATTTCTAAAAGTGTAAACTTCCCGAAAGAGTTCCCTTTTATGGTTTCGGGAGGTCAAAGGTATCGGCTCAACAGAGAAACCAACATGCAGGGATCGAATTTTCTTCTGGCTTTCTAAAAACTAGTGTAAACCAAGGCGCCTTAAAAGGCACGTTACCTACATTTGGCAAACAAAAGTTTTACAAACCAAATAAACTTCGAGAAGTCTATAGAGCCAATATTTTTCAGAATGTATGACATCTACCCCATTACGGTATTTATACATTTGATATACTGTTATAAAAGATACATTTGTGAATGAGTAACCTCCTGAGAGGTTAAATACACTGGTTCAGCAAAGAAACTAATGCAGGGATAATATTTTATTCTGGTGACCCTAAAGTCTAAAATGGTCCGAGTGCCATTCTAAGTGCATTTGAAGCCAAATTACTTATAGACTATACAAATTTCGAGAAAACTATAGAACTAGTTTTTTCTTCTTTTTTCCAGAAAGTACGACATTTACCACATAATAGGGGTCGTCTTTCGGTTTAAATAAACTAGTAACCAGCTGTGATACAGAGATCTCATTACAGTTGATAACGTGGAAGTTACTCCTCATCAAGGCTGATATTTGTGAGCTGTAAAATGAATTTTTTTTTTCGAAACCGGTTATTACAGTACTGTCTGAACTGTTTTACAATACGAAAAAGTTAATTTTATTTTAGGTTCGTATGATTATCTCAAATTGAAACCCGTATGATACAACACTAAGTAATTACTTTATTCTAAATTGTCCAAAAATTCATTCTTCGTCTTAATTTTGAAGTCTGGATTATGCTTATCTCCTCCACAGTCCATGAAATAAGCACACACATACAAGGAAAGATAGTCGCCGTAAGTGCTCGAAGAGGGTCATAAAATAATTCCTAACTTCCTTCCATGTCTATCTGAGAATTGTACAATGCGTTTTGAATACATATTTCAAAAACTTAAAATCCCGTTGCCTTAAGATTGGTATATTTATGTATGAGATATACTGAAAAAGATGATTCTATGCTTCTGTGTTTACTAACATTTAATCAAAAATTGCAACTAAGAAATACAATTAAAAGTTACTTTTTAACTGGTATCCCCAGAAAAGTCGGAGAGGCAAATACTTCCAACATTCTTCCTGGATAATGGTCTTCACGGCTTGAGATAGTTCAGGAGCTAACGTCCCAGTTGATAATACTAGAGTACTGCCAGGATTTGAACCTGCTAATCATCTCAATATTTCTCCCTGCACTGACGGAGTGCTGACAAGATCAATCCATGGATCAATGTCTTCTCATAGGTAGGTCAGCAAGTGGGGCAGAAGTACGGTCAGGAATAAAATACCACTCCCGAAATTGTTATTCGCCAAATCCGCTTTTTGTTAAATTCGGGGATGATTGTGATCCTGGGGGTACCCAGGTTTGGTTTGGTTTGGTTTGGTTTCGAGTGCTACGGTCTACTTTTTTGCAACACGAGGGCTAATGAGACCGGGACATACTGCTTAAAGCCGATTCCGAACGGCTACGAACATCCATGCCACAGTGGGATTCGAACCCACGAACTCCGGTACCGAAGGCCAGCACCCTAACCAATCGGCCATCGCTCGGCGGGGGGGGGGGGGGTACCCAGGAATACCGTGTTTTTTTTCACTTATTCTTCCGAGTTTGGAAATAATATCTCCCGTTTTGAAAATTTCCACCATAGTAATTTGAATTCAAAGAAACAGAAGAATTAAAATAAATTTAAAAGATTTCTAGTCAAACTTTCGTTATCGCTTGTGTTTCGTGTTTCAGCTGCAGAGACATTCTACTACAGTCGGCATTTCCGGTAATCGCGGGGTAAAAGATAAGAAATGGTTTGCTGGACTATAAGCTTCCTTTGACCTTCTAAAGGGATTGATTTTCGTAAGCGTAGCCGTTGCGAGGACGCATTCTCGAAACTATTATGGGTGTTTGAGGGGGGGGGGTAATATTTTACTTCTGTGTCTGGTGATAGTTTAAAATCTAACGCTTATTGTACCAGAAAACAGATTCATCGTAAATGAAATGTATTTTATATTCAAGATTTAAAAATCCAATTCTAAGAAGGCTAATTTGTTTATCATCAAGGAGTGATATTCTCCAAAAGAAGTTTAGTAAGTTTTCATTTTAATTGCTAAAATTAAAGCAGTCACTTCTTTAATTTACAAACAATTAAAATCACTGCATGAAATTTACTAACAGCACATGGAATTTAATATTAGTAACATGCAATTATTTGTTATGTGTAATTAACTTTTTTAGTTCCGGGTTTTTCATTACAAATTATATAAATTTCAGGAAGTTTTACTTACAAGTACAATCACAACCTGTCAATCCATCGCATCTTTCCCAAAATGTTCGTTCTAGATGCTTGAATTAATACGAACGTGTTTGGGACGTTATGCGCATTTCGAATCTCCTGTGCCTCACCTCGTCCTCGAACAATTTTCATTCGATCCTGACCCAGCTGCCATGGCTTGTTCGACACATCCATTCATTCGTCACCCTTGACATTCAAGCGAACACGCGTCACCACGCATATTCAAAATCGTCCGCTGCGATCGTAAATAAGAAAGCTTCACTAATGAAATGCAGTAACTGTTTTTTCAAGGCAATAAACGAGGTTTTTACTGACCTCCTCTTGCTTCTCGTATAAAGAGAGGATTGTTAGCGTCATAAAGTTGGATATATAATTTTTTGCAGACTTTGCAGAGTACAGGGACATATTTTATCTATTACACAACTTCACTTAGCAGTATTGTGTTTGTATGTAATGCCAAACAAATCTCTTATAACAATTTTTTTTCCTTCTTTTTAAAAGAATAGCATCCTATGATGTTTAAAATGACAGCTGATCACTAGCGAGGACAGGTGTAATATTCAATCTTGTTTAAATTTCATATTTGTTTTTCTATGTACAGTCTGAACAGTCCATAATAACATAAATCAATGCTTCTCAACTTTTTTACCCCACGTAACTCTTACTTATAACTTATATAGCAACAGAACTCCTTAAATAATATTAATTAATGATAAACTAAGGGTGTTGCCATATTAAGATCGATATATGTCACAGGCGACTTCCAAGTCATAATCATGTCAGAAGTCGTCATAATAACGTTAGAAGTCGCCAAAGAGTGGAAATTATGGTACCAAATTTCCGCCTGTGGGGATTTCTGACGTCATTATGATACGTAAGTCGACTGCTACATATCTAGACCTCAATATGGTAGCACCCCAGGGGTCTATTTTTTTTTATCATCGATTAAACATTATTAAACAACTTAAAGCAGTATAAAAATAGAGATAAAACTTACAATAGGAGGCATGGAAGAAAGAACTTTTTTAATGAAACCATACAAGTAAAATGGTACATAGATGAAAAGTATCAATGGGATGAATGTCTGTTTTTGATCGTTATAAACTCTTTCAAAGTCTGGTTGTATTGAAGAAAGTTTTATTCCCATATCATTGTCTGCACCCATCATATCCTAGTTTTCATTTTCGTTAAGGCATTTGCTGAACAGCCAGTTTCGCAAATAAAAATTGCTGCAGATGGTAACAGTACAGACACAATCTTTTCAAATAACAATGAATATTTTCTTTTCAAACGACTCCGGTGTTCTAATACTGACACTGTTTTATAAGATGATATTGAACAGTCTGGATATATGTCCATCCTGGACAGGTGCTCCGTCAACTACCCTTATAAGGAGAACATCCGATGTCAATTCAATAAGGTTTTCATACTCTTCCGACGAAAAACAAGGGAGTTTTAGATCAGTAATTGTTTCTTTAAATTTTCGTGTTGCTGATTAGGAAAATTTTACTCTACAGAATCAAATTGATGAGAGAGTCAATGGCGTATTAAAATTTCTCAAGGAACCGCTGGAATCGTTCCGAAACTCTAGGGTTCCACGGAACACACTTTGAGAAACCCTAAGTGAGATTTAAGATATTCATCAATACATATTAGTCACAGCTGACTCGGGCAGGGGTTAAAGAAATCTTAGAATGCTAACTGTTCAGAAATAGAAAGTCATCTTGGCTGATTTTGAATAAAGGTTAGCATGGAGCTACAGGGATTCATTAGGGCTGCTACCCAAACGCACTATAATGATTTGAGAGCTAAACCATAGCAAAGAAACAAAAAATTATTTATATAAGGGCAAACTAGTCCTAAAACGTCAACGCTATCAAGGGAATGCAGTCGAGCAACAACGCAAAATAAAAAATCGCAAATTCCGGAACTGCTGTTCACTTCTCACCACGGTCAACCAAATCGGCCTTTTACCTCCAATATATCTCTATCACACACTCTTTAAAAAATAAATAAATAAAAATAAACCCTCGCCTTATCCTTGCCTCTATTTTTTTAAACGCGATTATAGGGGCGGTTCTTAAAGCCCCCTCCAGAGTGGATTCGCTGGAATCGCTGAAAAAGGTGTCTTGGCTTAAACTCGCTCCCTCTAAGGGATCCAGTACTGACATCGTCCAGTCTGAACCTAGTTGGATCCCATCTCTGGGAAATTAGACGGTTGGCAATATTAGAGGGCCTAAAAAAACCTTTGAATCACCGCTCTGTGGATATTGAATGACATGAAGTCGGGAAAATGCCTGCACCGAATCGGCCTTTATACACTTCATTAGTAGCTGTTTCCGTACTGGAAGTTGAAAAGGGGTAACCATTTGTAACTCTGTAGACAGATGCACTTAAGTGGTGGAGGGGTATTTGACGTCGTTACAGCATACAGAGTGTTGAGCTTGAGAGAAATTGTAACAAAGTCCGCTCTAGGAACAGGCATTTGTCGGAAGCGCCAAAACTCGAGGTCGGCAGTTTGGCGAGTGTGAGAAAAATTTTAATATTTTAAGTACCGAATAATAGATTTTTTTTTCTTTCGCTAAAAATTGTTTTTACACTGTTAACGTCGGAGAGCTAATAATATTTACAATCTTTAATTCTAAAAGAAACAAATACTATACCTATGTATTATATACGTTCCGCGGAAAAACGGAAAATCTCAATATTCATTCTGTGACATTGATATCAGAATACTAGAAAATCACCCGTCATGGTATGACGGCTACAAATTGTCTTTTCATTTCCTGTGAGATCTAATAAATATATCTGCGAGAAGTATTTTTTATGGGACCAAGCAAAGAAGTTTAAAATGCTACTTACATTTACTGATCCATTACCAAGTTAAACTCTGTCTAACCCCCCCCCCCCTCTCACCCAAATATTGGAATTTTCAAGCTCTAAATTATTCACATAGCAGTTAATCAGTCATATAACTGAAAACATATAATCAATTTTTTAATGTTGGACTAAGTGAAGAAGTTTAAAATGTTACCTGCATTTATCGATTCATAACTAACAGGTAAGAAAACACTGTTGAAAACCCCAAATATTAAGAAAAGTCGAAATTTTTAAGCTTATTAAATTATTCACCTAGAAAGTTAATCAATCAAATAAATCAAAACATAAAATTGATTCTTATTGTTGGATTTATCATCGAATATTATTAGACTGGAATATTTTTGGAGGTAGGATTACCCCGAATTGTTACCGGATCAGTGATATGGGCTGTAATATATTAGTAATTTAAAAATTTCAAAGATATAGGAATTTGTAAAAAAGAATTTTTTTTTTTTTTAGATACATCAACTAGTACAGTAGAACCTCGGTATAACGACCCCCTGTGGTACCAACATCATATGGTCGTTGTAACGAAGTGAAAAAATAATAAAAAAAATTAGCAAAGAAATGACTCAACAGTACATACCTAGAGAACACTTCTATTTATTTGTATTTCCATTACTGAATTTTTGAAAAAAAGTTCTTTGATTGACGCCTGTTTCAAGTTCATTTGGGAATTTTTCATTATCACTGATTCCATATCCATTAGATTATGAAGAATATCTTCAGAATTAAATTGTCCTTCAAAATATGGACGCAAGGCATTGATTGCATTAAAGGCTTCTTTTTCATTCATTTTTTTTCAAAAGCTTGGACAATTTCTTCTCCGTCGTCGGAATCGCAGATTTCTTCATTTCCAGTAATACGGGCAATAAAATCGTCCTCATTCAAATTTTCTTCGCAGCACTGTAAAGTTTCGTCTACCGCAACTAACTCATCAAAAGATAATTGAAGATCCGGAAATTTGACACTGAGGAGATCGGTCATTTCATTAGTGTCTGGAGTGTCATCTACGCAGGACATCAATGTTGAACGTGACGAAAGGGTCCTTTAAGCGAGCACAAAGAGAGGAGTACAGGTTTCTTGAAATTGCACCACAGTACAATAATTTTAAAATATCCCACTTGTTCATGAGTTCTGCAGTCTAAAATTGGCGGTCGCTCTAACGAAAAATAATACGCTTGGGGGTCATTGTAATGATTCAAAATTAACATTATTCCTATGGTAAAATAAATGGGACTATTTAAGATGGTCG
>JAGEOH010001023.1:0-25000 GCA_032207245.1 Pardosa pseudoannulata
CAACAAATTGCTTGAAACTGCCAAACTTTTTTTGGAAAATTTTTGTCATTTATTGGAAAAATGATAAATTACATATTATACATTGAAAATTCTGATACAATTGAAAATTATTCGAGCTTCACGGAATTGAAACACTGATTGTTTAATCGTCGAGAAGTTGAAATCAACTGTGGTTTGAGGATCTTCGGTCTACTTTTTTACAACACTAAGGTTACTGAGATCGAGACCTATTGCCTAAAGCCGGAAGGCTATAAATATCCATGCCACTAGCGGCGGGTTTCGAATCCGTGAACTACCAATACGGAAGAGCTGGTTCCTATCATTCGGCTATTGTTTGGCCTTTCGAAATGACGAAATGATAGTTTGTTAGATGAGTAATATTTGGCATTTGCATGTGTATGAAGAATATGATTTCTATTTTTGTTGTTATTCCAACTGAAACGTCTAAGATATAATGGAAAAGGGATGTGGTCTCTATATATACATGAGTGTTATATTATTTGTTTTAAAGGAGAGATTTACCTTAGGGAAATATTTCTGCCTATCACTGCTGAATTCCAAGAGGATAGCCATTAATTTAAGATATCACTAAGTATTAGTAATTACATATAAAGTTTATGGAACTGGGAGATTGAAATCTCTTAAAGATTTTGAGGTGGGAATAATTTGTCTACCACCTTCTATTGGTTTGATTTTGAGCACTACAATCTACTTTTTTGCAACCTGAGGGCTAATGAAACCGGGACTACTGCTTAAAGCCGATTTCGAACGGGTACGAACATCCATGCCGCAGTGGGATTCGAACCCACAAAATCAGATACTGAAGATCAGCGCCCTAACCATTCGCCCATTGTTCAGTCTACCTTTTATTGTTCTTGAATGATCTTTTATCAAATTTACGAGGTACGAATTGAAAGAGAACTATCCACTATTTTAAAATGCTAGGTATTATAAGTACCTGTTACTTATCCTACACTTAAGTGTTATTTAGCGAGAGAGAAATTACTGATAAATTACTGGCAAACCGGTATTCATATTTTCATTTGCAAAATTAGAAAAAAGTCCTGAAATTTACAAACCGTGGTCGTGACCTTCTGGTGGATCACGACTCGCAGTTTAAGAAATTCTGCAATAAACAAACAGAAAAATCCTCGGCGTTATTACAAATCTTCCAGTGATACTTTATTATCCGAGATACATTCCTAATCAGCTAAACTAATGCTACAGCGCCTTGTTCGGAAAGATAATCTGAAACCTTTCAATAAGAGTTACATTAGTTTCCTTACAATAAGATCTAATATTTAACAATGTTTTGAAATCGTAAGCTCACATGAGTAGAATTTCAAATCTGACTTATTAAGTTTTCAACTAATCTGTTAAATTTAATTAGCATAGTATTTATGTAAAAGTGTTTGAGATTTCAAGGTAAAATATCAACTATTTTTAAAGCCTTTAATAGCGAGTTATTTTGTAAGTAAATTTATTGAAAAAATTTCAGGCTCAATTTTTTTAATACAAAATAGGGTTATTTTTATAGTGCCATTTAGAACTTGGATAAAACTCAATTCGTTTCACTTAGGCATTTACACAAGCCTATGAGAAACTAAAATAAACCTTGAGAACCCCAATCAAACTTTACCAAAGGCTGGGTGCGAAACGTTTATTAAAGGTGTTGTGAACATTAAATTTCTAAAAAACTAACTTTTTTTCAATATTGTAATTCTTATAATGGTTAAGGAATCTAATAAAGTTTAACTGCGTGCTTTTATTAATGCTATGTATGCATTAAACTTAAATGCTTAAAATATATTCATTTAGAGACTTGTTGCGACTTTTTCATTTTATTTCTCGTACAATCTATCAAGTAAATTTAAAAACTCTAGTTAGAGAAAATTTTAATCTATTTAGTTAGTTAAAAAGCGTTTGATATTTAAAATTTTGGTAATGTTTAAATTCTAAATTTGATATGGGTATGTTGATATGGGGTATTTAAATAGAAGAATTTTATTGATTACATAAAGTTAAAAACATATCTCTGAAGAAAAAACATTATATAGAAAAAAATATATTATTTAAACACTGGTTCAGATTCTAAAGCTTCTATATAGGTAAATATTATAGGAAAATATTGTTTATTCACTCTAAAAATATTATTTACGTAAAAAAGAGAGTGAATAAAAAATGTTTTTATAATTTGGCAAAAAAAAATTCATATGAAGATCACAAAGTAAATATTTCAAATGTTCATAAAAACTAAATGATTTTGAAACGGTGAAAGTATCACAATTACTGAACTTACACATAAGATGTTTCATTTGACCCCCGCCTTCCTACTTTGTACCTAAAAAATTGGAGACATTTTTATGTGTTCTTTCAGCTACTGGTGATATATTTTAACCCCTTCGCTTCGTGTGCACCAAATTGTACCGCTGCCGCTGCCAAAGGAAGCAGAGCTCTACAATGGCTGGATATAAGGGCTATTCATCAATTTTTCATTATTTACAGCGTGCATATTATATTAGGATTGATGAACGTGTTCTAAACTGGATTCCAAACATGCCCGGGGTATGTCCAAGGGCCAAACAATTTCTTTATCGCATTCTCTGTGCACATATTTCTTCGATTAATGGAGTAAATATTCAAATGTTGAGAAGATTTGGCAAATAATTGCTGACCACTAAACAGGGTCTGACTAACAGTTTGAACTCGGGTCTGTCAAGAGGATCAAAATGACACCGATTTCGTGAAAGGTTAGTAGCCATTACATTACCGCGAATCTGGTGGCCTCGCTAGGAAATCAATCTGCAGCAGACACTTACCAGTTTTTCTTATAACATGTGATATACGTATTTGGTCAGAATATAAATACAAGCACTAAAATTTTTAGTAATACTTACCTAAATATTTTAATTGTCAGGGCTTGCTTGGCAATGCCGGTAATCCTTTTATACATCAGTGTTCTCATTACAGCGGGAGAACGCGAGAGATTTGTATTTTTTCTGAAAAGGGTTTGGTTTGGAGTGCTACGGTCTACTTTTTGCAACACGAGGGCTAATGAGATGCTTAAAGCCGATTCCGAACGGCTGCGAACATCCATGCCATAGTGGGATTCGAACCCATGAATTCCGGATCCGAAGGCCAGCCCCTAACCAACCCACCATCGTTCGGCATTTTTCTGAAAAGGGAGCCCTGGTCTAAAAGAATGAACTATCTATATGATAAATAATAATATATTATATAATTATTATAATTTTTCTCTCTCTGTATATATGAGTGTGACATGTGCTTTTTGAGCACATGACAAAAGCAAGGATGAACTAACAATTGAGGTATAATTCAAAATCTTGTAAGCGATTAGTCCTTATTATTTAGTTTGCCCAAACATTCTGCCCAAAGAGAAGCCTTAGTTAAATGGCAGTCGTGATATCAGAAAATAGTTTAAAGAGTCGTGAGACGATTTGTTTGATATAAAAACAAACCTATTGATCCTACCCAAACCGTCCTTTTCAATATTAACCTGTACACAGGCGGCTAATACCCCAGAACTAACTCTAGGTCCAAAATTCGGAATCATCGAGGTCTGATTTATTTCAGATTTGAAGTTGTCTGTTGTACCTCCTTTACTTGATGGAAAGGGAAAAACCTAATTACCCTGACTGAAGGCTGAGCATAGATCAGTTAGATATTATTTTGGTATATATTAGCTAATTTGGGGTAGATTTCAGATTGATTTCATTGATTGAATCGGCCCATGAAATACAAGAAGCAGTACTTGTTTTAGAGACAGGTTTGTTTTTTTTAGTATTTTATTGCGTTTCGTGTAACAACTCTTATGTATCGGGCAATTTACAATTAGAGTGGATGTTATATTTTTTTAGAGCCAGTTACCGCTTTGTTCTCCTGGCAGGTTGACATTCTCCGGAAATGTCAACTACAGAACTTTAATGACCCATTTTATTGAAGCTATTATGTTTCGTACAAATAATTCGGCCACTGGTAATTTAATTAAAGGGATCGTTTTGAAAATGCACACGCATTGTATTTCAATGAAGGCTGAACTATTAATCTAGTTTGTTAGATTAATTTTGAGCTTTCAAGATCAAACTTCACAAACTTAATTTGCCTAATATCACAATGTATGCCTTTATAGGTTTCAATCTTATAATTATTTTTTTCCTAACTTCCTTGCATCCAATACGACTAAGTTTTTGCAACTAAAGCATAATTGAACTATAATTCAAATAATCATAAAATTTCATTATTATAGATAAATTCATCCATTTTAATAAACATGGGTTTTCTAAGTTCTGTTAGTTCTTTTATTTACTACTTTCCGTATACGTTGGTATCTCTGTGAAAAAAAATTTGCAACAATCAACTTGAGCTACTCCGATTTCTTATCGGATGATTTATTTTTACAAAATTTATTCTCTGAAAGGTAAGGTCCACGTAAGATGGGCTGTTCCTATAAGTTTATAATAACCATTTGAGGTTTATTAAAATTTTACATTTTAAAAACTAATTAAAAAGAGTAATTAAATAATATGGTAATATGATTGGAACTATTGGCTACAAGAAATCTCCCAAACTAAAAGGGATAAAATAGAAATCGTCAAAATAATTTAAAAAAAATACACTTTTTTATTTTAAAAAGAATAAAATAATTTTCTTTTCTGTTACTCGAGAACACAAAATTTTTATGAAAGTGAAAAAGCGTGGTATATTTGTAATATACTATATACTATATATATATATATATATAAAATTCAATCGTAAAATTATTAAAAAAAATTATAATACATTTGGTACTCATATAAAGAAATTTTTGGTTACAAATTTACTACTGCCTCTGAATATTCTGTACCACTGTTAGGTATGCTGTGAATATCGGAAAATGTATGCGAAATAAGATTTAAGTTGCTATCAAGCTCCCTGAATCGTAGTTTCTTAGCAGTATCGATTGTTATGGCGTAAAACACGAAATACAGGAAAAGTTTATTTTTAATACAGAATGTCTAATTCTGTTATTTGACTTTTCGATATTTTAAATTGTCAATTTGTTTCAGACATTTAATTTTTGTTGCCAAATTGTAGCTGTTGTCATATTTCTCCAAAGGACGTCAGATCTCTTTCAAACTTGTTTAGATTCCTTATTTTTTAGTATACCCCTGAGTCTTCTCGTAGTTATAGCTAAGTGGCGAGACTGGCGAAGGAGGTAGATAGCCCAGTGAGTCCGGTTTATAGAATCAGAAGTTAAGAGAAATCGTGGGATTGTTTTCCCTTGTGTAGTTTTGTCTCGCAAACTTGAGTTTTGACTTGTTGATATGCTGGAAAATTATCAAACAGTAAACGGTTTGTGGTAAATAAATCTTTTTAAATTTTTCTTGCTCTGTGGCATCATAAAGACACTTAATGGAGAGTCTTCATGTTCATTTGCTAGACTTACATGATTGCATTTTACTAGTTTTAGAATTGTATATTTTTCAAAGACCACTGTCAAAAAGTTTTCGTTGTGAAAGGTTTCTTAATTGGGGAGTAAAGTAAAGAGCACGATCATGGTTTCTCCCTTAACTTGCCGAACGATGGCCGATTGGTTAGGGTGCTGGCCTTTGGGACCTAAGTTTGTGGGTTCAAATCCCGCTGTGGTATGAATGTTCGTAGCCATTCTGAATCCGCTTTGAGCTGTAGGTCCCGATCTCATTAGCCCTCGAGTTGCAAAAAGTAGACCGTAGCACTCCAAACCAAACCTCCATTAGCTTAACATACGAGGAAATATAATAATTCTGATAAGTGTTTTGTTTTGAATAGGAATTTGTGTATTAAATTTTACTTGTTTTAGAATTCTGTAACATTTAAAAATTAGTTCTCTGCACTCTAGGCTAAATCTGTTTACTTTTCTCCTCCGTTATTTGTTGCCATTTCAATTTATTACCGACATCTTTCAGGAATTCTTCACTTTAGATTCTTAATGATTCTATTCGTGTGACTCTCCTTTCTATTTTTTTTCATTTTTTTAAACCGTTTGGTTGGCTAGATTGCTCCCCGTATTATATTCTCCTTTGCACCGATAGCAAACAACTAGACGTTCACTAGAAGGTGCAACTCTCATTTGTCTTCAATATACAATGCTATTTATAATTCTATTCGGGGTTTTAAACCCCCATAGTAAAACAACTAAAATGAATACAGTAGAAACGAACTTTGCTTTAAATACAGAAACAATTTAAGTTTACTATATAGCAGTTAGCACTAGCTGACAAGTTTCTTACTATTGCTTTCAATTCTGCTGATTTAAATTTGACAAACTTTCGAACCTCTTTTACCACGGCCCCCCTCATCGGAATTAACCCTGCGTGACTTTTTCTTGTGAGATTATGTAAAGGACCCTTTTTTTTATCCTCATTGCCGCTTTATTTAGCAAAACTGAGCGAAAGGATCATACATGCGGTAAACACCGTTAATAGTACCCAAGTAGTACTAAAATATTAACCAATATCAAATCATAATATCGACCGACATCAAAAGGACCCCCCCTCCCCTAAATTATGTTCCTGAATATCATATACATAGAGGTTAACTTTATTTAAATAGTTTAAAAAGTAAATAGTAATTACACAATCACTAATTACTAATTAATTGTGGGCATTTAAACTGGTTTGGGATGTGATGTTGTATTTAAGCGAAATAAACATACAATACACATTAATTGCAAATAGCAACACTCTTGTTACTCCTGTGCACAATATACACTGTGACGTCGCTAAACCCCATTGGCTTCGCAAAGAGGTTTTATTAAAGCCTACGGCAGGGCGCCTCTCTGTCTGGGTTTTTGACACTATACGACAAAGGGTTTTCGCTTCGTCCACGCCTTGAGATGTCCGAGGGGATTGGAAGGTTAGACGCGACAACGAAATATCAGACTGTGAGGCGCCACCGAAAGATCTAATCAGAGACTACTAGGACTGTGACGCGGAAAGAAAAAGCCAATGGGAAGAGGTGAAAGGTGACGTCATGCGGCGCGAGTTTTTTCGGAGAGTCCACGGGAAGTAGAAAGAACAGAAGTTCGACTTGTGGCGGTTGGTTTTTTTTTAAGAGCCTTTCTCCAGCTTTGTGTGGGACTCTAGGAGACCCAGTTGTACCCCTGTACAACGGTATATGTCGGCACCTGTCGGCAGATTGTTTTTTTTTTTAGGTTCGCCTTTAACATGGGACTTTTAGGTCCACACCAGCTCATCTGAGCCCTGTGATTTCCATTCGGAAAATTTGTATATAACTCCATTTTAATCAAGAATAAACGTTGTTATTGTTTCTAAGCTGTACGTCTTGTCATAACCACTGCGATATCCACACGCTACCCGAGGATCCCGTGACGTTACAACACACTGAATTTTATGGAGTAAAGATTTAGCTGATAAATTTATTTCATGCAGCTGCAGTAATTCTTGTGATTTGATGTCGATGTGGCATTTTCTTCTCCGATTCAACAAACATTTTATTTAAATAAAAATTTTACTAATGGTAATAAAACAATACATGAAAGAAATATGTAAGCATAATTTTATTTCTTAATAAATATGTAGAAAGATTATTAATTTTGTTTATTTTACCTGTTAATGCAACTGAGACTTGTAAACACATTTGTTTTAGCCCATGTGAAAAAAAATGAAAACTAATTGTTTAGAAATAAATATTGCGATACAGACACAAGACTTTTTAAAAAGGTTAATCAGAGGGGTTCAGTATCTTTCGATCTGAAAAGTCTTCATTGGATAAATCTAATTTTGATTCAATAGAAAATAACGTTTTATTTGGTTTAAAATAAAAATTTTCCAGATCATCAATAAGGATCTAACTGCATAAAAATTACTAAGCTTTGGCATACGAAGCAATAGATTTTTAAAAATCGTGATATATGTACACCAAATGAATAAGATAGAAATAAACTTATCTGCAAAATAATTTTTAAAATTTGTGAAGAAATACTATTAGTGCATATCCTATAAAAGATAATTATCCTCTTACGAACAATACATTTTATTTTATAGCATTATAAAGACTAATTTTTTAATCTTAAATTTTTTAACAGTTTTAATTTTTTTTCAAAATGTTAGATAACTTTATGTTTTAGTTTACAGAATATTAAAGATATTTTTGTTCAGTTTGATATAAAAGTTTAAAATTTAGTTTCTAGTATTTCAAAAGTTATATTTCGAGCAAATGAATTTCGTTTTTTTTTCATTTAATTTGTTTATATTATTATAAAAATATACTACTTGAAATGACAAAACTAAATATGTTTAATAAACCTCGAAGTTATTACAGAACATCGGAGAAATTCCTTCTAAAAGAAACAGAACTCCTTATCTTGTGATGAATCGAAAAAAGGTTAATGAAGATTTTAAGTCTCGAAAGGTGCTAGGTCCAATTAGATTATTGTTATAGACAGGTGCATTTGGAAAGTGATTATTATTGGAGGTATATTCAAAAGGCATTATAAATTAAAAAATTCGCAGGAGTACAAGAAATATAGTTGAAGTCATGTTTGTTGTTACAGACGGAATCATTATACGCATGTTTCACTGTTTATATTGTATTTGAAAAATCATTGAGTAAAAGTTCAATCCATGTGATCCGAGTGGTAACGCAGAAGTCAAGCAACTGATTTTACACAGCACCCAGACATTTATTATACACAGCACATTTACAGATACATTTTACAAAAAAAAAAAAAAAAAAAAAAAATTCAGCTCATCGCACACCGCTTTCCCCACTTCCTTGTTGCCAACCGCCTACCTGAAATTTTATGAGAGTTCGGCACATATTCATTCTCGTTGCCAACGGATTCATAAAACTTAACAGAGTTCTGTTATATTATATATTTGACGTGGACTAGTGGTACAGGCGTGGAAGACACATTTTATTTCATACTCGTTGCCTCATTTCCGACTTTTACCCCTATACATTGTAACTGTCTATAAGCTTGACCGCTAGATAAATATGAATATCAAAGTTTGAAATCTCCATACGTTGTACATACAAAAAAGGACTTTTGTAAATATATCTTTGAAAGGGAAGCATAATCCAATCAAGACAAAGAGAAGCTAAATTAATTTATTAATTATATCATGCCTGAATTAAAGAAAAGTCGTGAACTATGGGTAACCATTTTTAAAAATACCAGCCTTCAAAAAAAAAAAAAAAAGCATGAGAAACTATTCCGTCATTTTTGCACTGCTTAACCGCGAGAAATTTGTTTCACCTGGATACAAACTTCGTTTACTACCGTAGGTTGCGCTAAAATTCATTTACATCCTCCATTTCAGGGTTGATTGCTGGTTGACCCTCTGAGATAGCTCGCGTGATCACGTTTCACGGCATAACGATTTTCCCAAAGGAGAGGTAAAAGCAGATGTGTCCTGCATTTTCGGTCAATGATACACACGGTGCTTTTTATTTCTTTTTTTTATGACTACAGAAGTTTCAAAGAACTTGGAATTTCTGAACGCAGCTGTTCCATTCAATATTACGAAGCGAGATTATTTCCACGTTAGCCGTCGATGGATTCCACTATATTCTTTTACCGCTAAGTATCTACGTACAGACAGCCGAACTTCGGTGTTCATGGAACGGCCAGTAAAGAAATAAAATATTTCAGAATCAATAAAATTTTTATTAAATCCTCGAAATAGATAAATTAAAATGATACAAGAAACGATCGCATGATCGTTACATAAAATAATTCAAATATTTATGACTTATGAATAGCATAAAGCAAGTGTGCCAAAAATCACTGAAAAAAGGCAGAGTTTTATAGATATTTCAATGAAAAATAATTGCACAAGGCCACGTTTTTGAGTAACTGTAAGTTTCTGTTACAATTTATATATTATTTCAGATTTTAAATAATTGGGAAATTTTTTGGAATGTTAAAAAAAAAGAGAGACAGAGACAGATTGTCGCTGAAATGATAACCATTGCAGATCTTTCTTTCAGCCGCTTGGAACATCATATATTTTCTGTTTCACCGTACCATCGTATTTCGTTTACATTCCTTTCTTATTCAAACCATTCTGTAAAAATAAATTTAAGACTATCAGCTAAAAAGACAATTTTAAATGTTGCTTGAAATGTTTTTAGAGATCCCCAAAATGGGAGTTTAACCACAATTAGAAGATATAAAAAAATTACTATTTTCAAGTCCAAACTGCACGAAATTTTTTTTTTCTATTTCTCGATTGCATTGAACTTTTGCCAAAAAGCGCTAAAATAAAACTTAAGGTATTTAAGAGAAGGTAATAATTTAATGTAAGTGAATGTAGTATTTCCGGAATCATCGAATGAACATACATCTAAACGAAAGCAGCCTCCCTCGGAACTGCAGTAGCAGCAAATTAAAGGCATGATATAATCACAGGAAAGAAAATTTATAATTATTTTTAATCTCTCTTAATTCCAAATTTTAATTGAGAGTTCGAATGCATAAATGCGAATCCCACTGCTGACGCAGGTGTTCGTAACCGTACGGAATAGGCTTTGAGCAGTAGGTCCCAGTCTCAATAAATCTCGTGTAGCAAAAAGCACCATAATTTCTGGAAGGAATACAGTATTAGCTTAAACGCCGCAAATAAGAAAAAATGCACAAAATTCTAAATTTGTTCAAAAGCGCCGAAATAAGTTAAATTTCGCTTGGCAATGCCGTGAACGTCACAGTCGCAAAATTATGACGTAAGCTGGTGTTGATGCTAAGTTTCCACTTTGTTCAGCAGGGGAAATTGCACTAAGGTTAAAATGGTATGGTTTCTATGTCGCCTAAATGCCATTTAGATATATTTTTCGATTCCTTCTTACTTAAAAACTATCTAACAATGGCCGAATGGTCAGATGCTGTATTTTGGTTTTGGACTCCACGGTTTCGAATCCTATTGTTGAGATGGGTGTTTGTAGCCGTATGGAATCGGCTTTAAGCAGTAGGTCCTGATCTCCCTAACACTCGTTATAGCAAAATGTAGACCATTTTGATCCAAACTAAAGTTGAAAACAAATACATATGCCGAAAAATCTATAGCTGACAGAATGTCACCAATTCAAACTGGCGAGAAGACTGTTTTGAACTAGGGAAGACTGTAATTGTCTGAGTTCTTCTTTAGGGTGAAAAAGGAATAAGGTGAATGATTATTTTATTTTTAAAAAGTCTCACGTAACCATCGCGTTGGTACAAACTCTGCAATCGGTAGAAACACTTTAAACACGTTGTTGTTGTTGTCTTATTCCACTTGGTCAAATCAAGAGATATCTACTCGTCTTAAGGCAAAAGGGTACGCCTTTCGTTTTAACGATCAACTCAAAGGTGAAAGTACGACTTCTTGTTCAAATGGGTCCTCGTAATTTAGAAGCAGGGACCAAGCAGAAGACCTATAGGCTTGGCCTGCCATCCCCTGAGGTATTGATCGAGAACTTGGATGACGTTGTGACCACGAACGTATTTTACATGCCCCAGTCGCATTTAATGAACATGGTGGATCTTGGTAGGCTTGGGCTCTGAACCCGCAATCCTACAGTTATGAGAGCTTGACTTGGCCGACTGAGCTATCGCGGTTCTCTGTTAACAAGTAAAACCATAGTGTTTAATACGGGGATTATGGTAGACCGTAGCTCTCCAAACCAAGCTAAAACCTAATGAATATTTAATGAATATTTTAAAAATCTTTTTGGGGAAGTTGGAATTAATTGTATGCTAAAAACGTGAAACTGTTTCCCGATCGATAACGCTAGATTCGTACAAACAAAACGCATAGCATAATATCGGACACAAAGGGAGGAAGAGGCCGATTATGAAAATAGTCAGTTTTTTTATCTGGATCCTAAAATAGATGTCTACCCATTTTGATGAAAATATCTTTAAATTTGTAATTTTTTTCTTTACACGAAGGAAATACACAGAAACATTCACTATTATGTTGTGAGCTTAAAGAAGTTTAAGTTTTATTTTTTCTCTTTTTCTGCACGTCTTAATGTAGGTCATTCAACGAAGCCGTATAAATAGAGATAGTAGCTAACTTTCAAGGATTCTTAAAGTCTCCTATCTAAATAGGTTATAAATTGGATATGAGCAAATATTAAAAAATATTATACATTCTTTTAAAATTTGATAATTTCATCAGATTAAATATTTAATGTTAAATACAACTGATAGATCTGACAGGACTTCCTGGGGGAAAAGTCACGAAGTTAAGATGTTTCTGACATTGCATCACGCTATTTAACTACAATTGGATAATGGGCTTATCTAAAAGGGAGTGTAATAAATCAAAAACAATAATTATCTCAAAACCTCACATAAGCACTAGGTATTATTATTAATTGAAAGGAAATGTGTACCTTTAAGGAGCAATGATTATAATGATGATATTAAAATGCAAAATAGTCTTGATTGTTCTAGAATATCGGGGACTCAGCCAAACCTGGATTTAATGGGAGATTTTTTTTTCTTTTTTTTAAGAAGTGAACGTAACACACTCACGAGCGCAGGCATATATATATATATATATATATATATATATATATATATATATATATTTATATATATATATATATATATATATATATATATATATATATATATATATATATATATATATATATATATATGTATATATCACGGGTACAGATATATACACAGAAATTAAAGAACACTATGTCACAAACTTCAAATTTTACAAAAAACCCAATAAAGATTTTTTACATTTTTTTTTTGTGGGGGGGGGGGGCATTTTTATTGAAAATATTTATAAAAGTCTTCGTGGTATCACCGAAGACATAATGCCTGTAAACATGTGAAAATTGTAAAAAAGAGAAGATCTATGTTGAAATAAGCGACTTTATTTCGGAACCATGTTGGGTCATAGGGATTTTTCCTATTCGTTATATCTCTCAATTTCAGGAAAAGGAAGTAATGATTTTCTTCCATAACAACAAAAAAATCTCAATTTTAAGAAATGAACATAGTGTCCTTTACTTCCAAAGTATATACACACACAAGTACACACATATATGAAATGTCTGATTTTATAGGAGATGTAATTTCGGAGAAAATTTAAGATCTTATATGGTTTTCCGAAACTAAATTTGGCAATTTATTCTACAGTTTTAACCCTTCAACAAATTCACAAAAAAAAAATGAAAATCTGTTGACTTAAAAAAAAAATTAGGTTAGAAGTCTACTAAAATCCCGTTTAATTTCATCCCACTTGAAACACGGATGTTTTTCGCCTTCCTTGTTTCAAGCTCTGCATCCTCGAAATCTGCCAACATAGAAGTCTCTCAGATTTAATTATAAACGCTTAAAATAAGGGAAGAAATGCAAGTTAAGGATTCATTTCCTTGGGTAAATGGCAGTATCTGCTCTCTTGGAGTAATTACTGTCTCAACGAAACGTTTCAATACAAAAGCTCTGATATCATCAAGGTGTAGAATTAAAATTGGAGAAAATAATCTAATTACTTACCGTGATAAATTTTTAGTACATCAAAAATTATTGCCTCTAAATTTTATCAAAATTCTCCGGATTAACAATTTATAATTTTTAATCTTTAATTTCCCAAGCGTCAAAAGTAAGAAAGGAAGTGATTCATTGAGACTGAAATTTTTCCACGATTATCAAAACCATAGACTGAGAATAATGAATGTCGAATATATGGCTCTGCCTATATGTTTTTTTTAATCTAGATTTTCCCCCAGAAAAGCAAGTGAGTTATAAATAGAGGTGGGCACATTTATGGTTACAGCTTAACACAACCACCACCAGAAAAATGTTGGATCAGAAAGTACGTTGCAAGAATTAAGAATCCCGTATTTAATTTCTGATGTTTTAAACAGTCTTGCATGCTCCCAGACTTGATTCTTAAACTGTCAGACAAGTTTAATGTTTGTCTAATACTCATGTGATGAGATATAACTTTTCCTGACTGGTCTCAATTCTTAAGAAGAAGCATTATTCATGACTGAGTAAACGGATGACCGGCTTTGTCGACCAAGACCTAGCAAATGTAATGTTTGGGCTACTACCACGAGGGTGACACTAAAGAAATTTTTAATTCTTGCACACACACACGCACATACATAAATCATATTTGATATATATATATATATATATATATATATATATATCTGTAATGTGACGGACTTCCTGATGGGTAGTTGCAGTCATGGCCATAAAAATGATACAGTGTTAGCTAAAGACCCTTATTAAGATAACGTTGAAGGACGGGTTCCCACTTCATCATAGGGACAGGGCAAACTGAAAGGTCAGCTAGCATGAAGTTCTATGTACAAGACACGTAACACCTGGGTCAACATCTGAGGGAAAATATCTCTAGAAAAATCTGTCTCCGACAGCGTGTATCTCCTTTTTATTTGGAAATTACCTAAATTGTCCGCTAGGGCCATGTAGGGTTATAATTGGACAGGCCCCTACTCTGAGGGCGTAAACTGTAGCCCCAGTGGTCAATTTAGGTTAGGGGTTAAATATATATATATATATATATGTATGTATATGTATATATATAGAGAGAGAGAGACAGAGAAAGAGATTATATGTATGCACACACACATATATTAAATGAGGTGTATCATAAAATTTTACTTATTACTAACTAAGATCAAGATAGAAACTTTTTTATTTGATACTCTTAGGGATATTTTACTCAAATATGTATAAATTTTTGAAATATTTATAATTTTACAAAGCCATGTATGTATATATATATATATATGTGTGTGTGTATGTGTATATATATGTGTGTATATATATATATGTATATATATATATATATATATATATATATATATATATATATATATATATATATATGTATATATATATATATATATGTATATATATATATATATGTATATATATGTATATATATATATAAATATATATGTGTGTGTATGTGTATATATATATGTGTGTATATATATATATATATGTATGTATATGTATACATATGTATATATATGTATGTATATATATGTGTGTGTATATATATATATGTGTGCATATATATATATATATATATATATATATATATATATATATATATGTATATATATGTATATATATATATATATATATATATATATGTATATATATATATATATATATATATATATATATATATATATATCTGTGTGTGTGTGTCGGTGGGTGCACTTTGCCCAATCGTTCTTGTAGTGTTTTACATTTGTGGATGTGATAAATAAGACCATGAAAAAATATCAAGTGGAATTCTGTTATTATCGATAACATTCCATTTCCCGTGATGTGGACCTCCTTGTATCAGCTCAAAGGGAACGTTAGGCACGCATATACGCGATCCCATACATTACGTCCTTCCTAATCTTTCGCCTAATCCTTTCACAATAGATCATGTCCATCTGATGGTGTGCTTTGGCCATCTCTCACAACTACTTCGGCCCTCAGTCTTCATTAAGAACTCTTTTTTTTTTATCTCATTCACAGGGTCTCTGCAAGTGAAGGGGAAACAGATGGGAGAGATACAAAGAACATGGCTTAAAGCTCGTCGGATCAACAACACACCCACGGAGTTACAGCTAATTCCCTCGGAGGATAAAAATGCGGCGAGGAATCCTAAAGAGAAATAAAGTACAAGAAGACAAGCATCTCGCCCATTGACTCCTGACCTGACCGCACCTTTTGTTAAAATAAAGAAAAAAACCAACCCTCTTCGTGGCATCCCGCACCGAGCCCTGACTCCTACCAACCACCCAGGGAGGTGGCAATGGAAAGGAAAGTAGGCTGCCGGGAACCTTTTTACAACAGTTTTGTGTGTTCAAGTAGGCAGGCAGTGAAAATTCCCTTTACTTGTTAACATCAACGAAAGATACTGATCCCATATACTCGAAAAATAACCAAAAGGAGAAGGATAATCTCGTTTCTACAGTTCAACATGAAAAAGAAACTAGAATCTTAAATTTAAAGTGTTTCAAGAATAATTTAAAAAACGTAACTTTAACTTCTTTCGAGTTACATGTAAACCAAGGAAAAGTTATTTTCCTGAATGTGTTGCTGATATACCGCTTTGGAAATTTAATTTCCAAAGTTTTCCTCTTAAATAAGAAATTCAGATGTTTAACGGCATTAAATATCTTCAAGAATATCCTGTTCAACAATATAGTTAGTAACACTAAACTAAGTATGTTGCAGTTAAAAATAGTTCTATCTACTAAAGAACTATATTAAATATCGTATTAAAAATGCGAAATATTAGTATTGTCTCTTGACCAAGAATTTTCATATTAAATATTTTGTTATTGTTCATAGTTTATGCCAAAGACATAATTTTAATAGTACAAGGTGAATGCATTTCTAAAATTGAAATCTAAGGAATAAGATAGTACGTAATATTCCTATGTGGTTGAATGTTAAAAATATAAGTCACAAAAATTTAAGAATAAAATATATTATCATACACTTCTTATTTCTAGTCAAGGCAGTAGTCGATTTCACAGATTACTATTATATATGGAGCATAGCAAGTGTGTATAAATCTTTCTTAGAATTATTTATACAATAACTGACGATTACATGAGTACTCAGTAATTCTTATAACAGCCTGTTTATTTAGTTAGATCTCGGACGTTTAATTCGTCTTCAGCACGTGTTATATACATCAACTTTTTTTTATTGGTAAAAGTATCCCTCCAGATGCACCAACTTTAAAATAGGTTCTGCAGAAGATTATTTTTCATTTGATGTTTTTGATAAATTTGGCTGATTCAAGTAAAAAAAGGCCAAAAATCCTTTGTTCCTTAATTTAGACAATATTGTTCTCACTTAAGAATTACAGCTTAGTATCCTATACAGTTTCTACTTCAGTAAAATAAACATG
Organism: Pardosa pseudoannulata; assembly: GCA_032207245.1. Lineage (NCBI taxonomy): Eukaryota > Metazoa > Arthropoda > Arachnida > Araneae > Lycosidae > Pardosa > Pardosa pseudoannulata. Next base: position 16,911 of record JAGEOH010001023.1, read on the forward strand.
TTTCCTAGAAGGTTTCCAATCCAATGCAAGGATCCATTGTATTTGTTCTAATTCATTTACTTATATTTCAAAGTTCGAAAATTTCATTCCATTCGTTAGTAAGTCCGAAACGCTTTATAAATTTCGACTTTCTTAAGATGCTTTCATTTTACAAACAAAGTTGCACATAAGATTTCTTCTTCACTTCAATAGTATAACAACAAGAAATATTAAAAGATTATATTCAAAAAGTTGTTTAGCATAATTAAATATCATATATTGTTTTTCTGCAGAATGATAGTTTTATTCAGAAATTTAATTTCCAAAAATGTTTTGAAATTTTAAACAATTTTTAATTATTTTCCTTAAGTTAATAATAAATATGTTACACAACATTTTCATAAATAAGAAGGCTCCTGTCTTAAAATTGTGAACATTAAGTGATTATAAAGGAGAAATATACCAATAGAAAAATAATCCGTGCGCAGAAAAGTAACTCTTGTGTTTTAGTTAATCTCCGATCCTATATAATTAGAACGAAAAATTCTTTTAAGACACCCCGAACCCAAAAGTTTTGTCAAAAATTTTCCCTGCAAAAATAACAGACACATAAAACATCTGCACTCTTCTAAGAGTGTTCTTTATCTGACAATTTTTCAAGTGTCTGGCCTTTCCTAAAATAGTGGTTTAGTTGAAGACTACTCAGCTAAGTAGTTGGAAACGGAGAGAATTTTTTTAAAACTGTACAACACGTTGCGAAGTTCTCCCTCTCTTTCACTCATAAACTAGAGATATTTTGAGCAGGGTTTTATGTTCATCCGCACACGTTTTGTGTCATTTAAAGCATAGACTAGCTTATGAAAAACTTCAGTCTTAAAGTCTTTTCCGAGAATGGCAGTAGAATTATGATAAAGCAAAAACACATCGAAGAGTTTTTCATTCGTGGACTTTTTGCAGCAATCTTTTTCTGAAATGTAAGTAAGTTTAGTATTTTAATTTTTTTTTTACATCTACGATAGAATTTTTCAAAATATATTAAAGTTTCAAATTTGGAAATGCTGCTTATTTATCTCATATTCGGTGATATAGTTTTATGTGCTTTCGTGAAAAACTACATGTATTCGTTTCTATTCTGAATTTCTTTTATTGATCTAGTTGCATATTTAAGAATAATCCTAACTTCTTTTAACAGCGTGATTGTAAAACAGAATTTACATATTCTTATCAGATATATTGTTTAATAGTGTGGAAACATTTCTATTTTACATGGTTTGAAGAAACAGTATCTTCGCTAGTCTACAGACTGAACAGCAGCGCATATGCATTATTAACACCTGACAATGCCCGATTATACATCGTAGGAATCGGTTACCTCTTGGGATTAACGTGGAAATGAAAGGAAGCCCTAGAATACAAAAGTCAAACTTAGTAAAGCTTCGGAGGAGATTCATAAAAGAAGCCATACGAAGAGGTTAGGCGTGCAGCTCTTCTTTGCTGCTGAAAACATAAAGAGTGGAAATCGTGCTGGATTCGATTCACTTAACCAACCTAAGTCGTGACTCGGAGGAATCGTGATTCTATCTTCCTTTCACTCATTTTTTAACTCATTCATCCTGTGTGCAGCTTTTAACTGAAATAAGTAAATCTTTTCTCGCATTTGCTACAAAACAAAATCATTTGTGTGAAATATTTACTTTTGCGATTACTGATGGAAATGTGTTCTGAATTTGATAGAAGAGAAAGAACCAATTACGGATCTTAGAAAGAAATATATACCTAATTAAACGTATGGTTAAAGCTTAAAGTTATCTACAGTAATGAGTGGTTAAAAATGAAACATTCACGTCATAGTGTCCTGTGAGATATTTCATCTTACCGCAAGACCTATTGGATTTCGTATTACAGTTTAGATTTGGATAACTACCAACTTAAAACGTTTTTCAAGTGCACTCATTTGCCGCCGGTAAATAAAAGTGATGAAACTTCTAGTGTCATATTTCTGTGATTGTGTGCGTATATAATTGCATATATTTATTATCATGTCAACTATGAGTATTGAACCTTCAACCTCTCCCACTCCTTCCACTCACAAATTGAATGGAGGTATCAACCAAAGACTTAACATCAGCACACTGAGTGGGACATCGGGGAAGCATATCCACAGTGGTGGCCTTATTACAACGCCGGTGGTGGGCCACAGCTCCTCGCCACTCAACATAAACCCTCCTGGTCCCAGTATAATGGGTCCCCCATCCACCGGAGTGGCCAACATCACCATAAACAGCAACACAACCACAAAACCGCTTCTAGATGTCTCAAGGACGAGCATTCATCCAGGATCGGTCCTAGAAGCATCTAGGAGGACACCTAACATTACGCTAAAGGATATCCAGGGCGACGACGAAGATAAAAATGGAATTTACCAGATGCTGGCTTCTTTAGCCCTCCTTTGCGTGCTCAGCCTCTTGATGTCTTTTCTTGCGTTGTTCTTTTTGCAAAAGCTTGGTCCTATGATGAGCGTGGTGCAAACTCTGGAACCCGTGGACAAAAATTCAGCAAAAGGAACGGTCACTAAAGCACCGCCGAAAAAAATCGTGGTCACTTCTGAGGAGTATATGACTGTCTATCAAGTCTCCGTGGCACTCAGTACATTAACGATATCATTGGATTTGTGTTGTCTCTTTGTATGTTGCATACAGTTTCTATTCGCCATCAAGCTCCTGAAGACACCTCAAGGAGATGAAAGGTAAGATTTGATTAATTTAAATATTTTTGTAATTCCATATTTGCTTCAAAAGGTTTTAGACAATTTTACGCTTTTGAGTATCATGATATCAGGGCTTTACTTCAATTTATTTTGTTATAATTGTGTGTCATTCATTTCCATTTGTCATTCATTTGATTGTACGTTCGTAATTTTAGTTTGTGTTTGCTAAGACTTGTCTAAAATGTTTATGGTATAAATACTACCTTAAACGACATCTGCTAAATTAATGGTCATAACAGTGAATTTACAGGAAGCTCTTATAGCAGTATAGTACATTATAAACAGAATGTTAACAGGTTCGGGACGGAACTAACACACCATTAGTCCGTGTCCAGACACGGAGTAAAAAAAAAATCGAGCGGAGAAAAATGGCCTAAAAAAGAGAAAATATCACAATGGAGTTTGTGATTAGAAAATTCTTCGAAAAAACTCAAGAAAAAAAAATAACAAACTAATTTTATGTACTTACGACCACAAAACTTTCATGCAACTGCTCCCATAATATAGACTAATTGCAAAGATTAAGAAATAATTTCAACAGATGGAGAATCTTAACATTCAAAAGTATTTTGAGGTTTTGAAATTGACAACAAAAATTACAGTCAAAAAGCCTAACAATTAATTAATTAATTAGTTTGGCAAAAAGCTTAACTTGATCATTGCTTTATGTGTTTTACTAATGTTTTCGAGGAACGTAGTTTTTCCAAATAAAAAATTATCAAGAACTATTTGTTAAAAACAACATCTCAAACAACATTCTCAGATATTGCTATATTAGGAACTAAGTTTAGACTCAGTAAGAGTTTAAATGTTTTCGATTAAAGAATTCCTGAACTCAGCATTTTAAAGAGATCGTCTCAATTAAACTCCCGGTAACTTTTTCTAAATGAAGTATTCTAAATGAAAAATTATTATAAATATTTGTCAACAACTAAGTTATATTTTTTAACATTCGATAAAAAATAGAAAAAGACCTTAAATCCTTTTTTTTTAATGTTTACATTGTATTTCCACACGGGAGCATTTTTTTTTCATTTTTGCATGGAGCGATTCAAAGGCTTAATCTGACCCTGAACAGATTTGTTTACTCTTTAGTAAATTCTCATCAGTTGGAAACTTTTCCATAAGTTACTTTCTAAATGGTTGTCATCATATTATTTTTCTTAATGCTGTTTTTTCTCTCATAAATACTCAATTATTATTTAAAATTATTTTTCATGAATTACTCTAAATTGTTGTCGTTATACAGGACAGTGCATTAGATATTCTAAATATGCTAAACATCTTCAAAATACTATCACTTATAAGTATTACATAATTTCGCTGCTTCTACAATCCCCTTATGGTGTGTTAAGAATTTTTAAAGTTTTTCTTCTCCAGATGGCAACCTGTTCATCCTAATATGTTTCTGTTTTAAACCTGTCTTACTCAGGAGTGTAGCCTTCTACTTCTAAACTATTCTAAATTTATTATACAGAGCAGTTTAATGCAACCACCCCTCTTCATTATAACATGCCCCAACACTGTGTTATAAGGTCTTATATCACAAAAATAAGATATCAAAATAAACTAAAATTGGTGTTTGTACTAAAAAAAATAAAATTGCTGATTTTTACAGAGCTTAGTTCTTTTTTATAGTTATAATAGCCTAGAGTCAAGCGTTTAAAGTTTCGTAACTTTATCAAATTTTAGTAACCAACTACGAGAAAGTTCTTTGAGAGAAGCACAAACGCTTTCTTCAGATCGTTTTCCTGTAGTCCCATTACGTGAGAAACAATGTATTTACCTTCTGTTTAATGCGAGACTTGGTCCTATAAAATGGGGCTTTATCGAAGACAGCCAAACCCCCTTTACTTCTTACGGCACGATTGTGAACAGTGGAGTTCGGGCTGACCTAGCGAGATGACCTCCGCCAAGGTCATGTTTTGGGCCAATGACCAAGATTCTCCTCTCGGGAAGGATTTTGGTAAGTGGAATTTTGAACATCTCCGTACTCTCGAGGATGCTTTTTTTGATTTTTTCTTTCTATTTTGTTTCTGGCTCTACGGGGTGGAGTGGAGCAGAAACCACCCTTGAAGACTTAATAGCTTAAAGGGTAATCTTACCGATACATTTTTGTAATTGAATCTGCAAGTCTCGTTTGCATCGCAAATAGGCAATTATCTTGATTGTTTGCCTTCTCTTTGCTTCTCTTTTAATGTTTTACTCTCTCTAGTATACATAAACTATTATAATCGTCAAAAATTTGTACCTTGAGGTTTAGATCTATGATGATGTTTTAAAATCCTTGAGTTTTAAAAGGAAAAGCATATTGGATATTATGCCTATGTGTATGAGGGTATGCAGGACTGTCCAGTAGATTTTCTCGGTGTGATGAAAATCTACGAAATAGCACCTCCTTATATATTTCGATTTCGCTGCTTAAGTCGTCGCCCCCTTATTTTGCCGCCTCATGCAGCTGCCTCTCTGTACGAGGGCACGACTCTGGGTACATGCACGAACACAACTGAAAAACTTGAAGGAACTAGATTATAACATTTAGTATATGTATTTTTTCCCCAAAATGGTATATGTATACACATGTATCTAATTTTTGATTCAGTCTTAAAATGAATTGACGGTCAGATCTAAGTATAAAAAGGAAATAATTTCTTACATGCGTAAAATATAGCCATTCTTCAATCATAAAGTTTTGGAACCAATATTACAGGGCTTATTAAAAATGTCCACGCGTATATAATAAAAATTTTAAAATGCATCACGATGTATTGAGGTGTATTACAGTCTATATATAAGTATTTAATTACATTGTCTGAACTTTAATTAAGCTTTACCCAAAATAATCCACAGTACAAGTTCAAGGTAATGAATTATATGGAGTATCTAGTAAACACCACTTTTACATCCGAACTAAAAAGATTAAAAAAAAACTTATAGGGGAACTTCAATACTTGAGTTTCCCAAACGAGAAAATTTTGAGCGCGGATATTATGTACCGATCCAAGCTTGGTCAATAAATAATATTTTTTTCCAAATCAAAGTTGTAAGCTTCAACGAGTTGTCTAACTTCAAAAAATTTAAACTAGAGTGAAACCTTAACTGTTTATAACATTAGTTTATATTTTTCATCGCTTTATGTGGATAGTTTTTAATAGCTTTTTATCACTTAGCTTCATATACAGCGGTTTAAAAAAGTTGATCGTTGTCTTAGTGTCTCCATTCTTCAGGGCTTAGGAGAATGATTCGTTTAGTGATTTACACCAAGTCTGAGACATGAAAAGCTTCATAGATGTTTACTTGAACAGGGATAAAAATTTGCATGCAATCGCTGTAATTTGTTTACTCAGAAAATTATAGCTATTACCATGAATGTCATTTACAAAATAATTCAAAAATTTATGTTTAAATCGATCAATTAGCTTTTCTTTTTCTTTTTGTTATTTTTTTCAGTTTGTGGAGACGATTTAGAGGACTTTTCTATATATAGTTACTACCAAGTGTGCCCGTGTTTCGTTGCGGTGAACTTAATATGTTACTTTTAAACAAAGATTTTTTTCGTGAATAACTTTCTAAATTCGTCATAGTTTAGTTCAAGTCATTGGCATATTTATATATTTCTATTATAAGCGTATTATAACAATATTCAATTTTTATAGTTCAGTTTCCATTAAACCTGAGTTGTACAGCAATAAGTCACTGAAATTTGTACTTTTTGTTAGAATATTGTTGATAAACATTTCATTCTTCTTTCACTTAGTTATGATGCTATAAATTAAAAAGTTAATCGTTTGCGTTTGACAGGGGAAAATAATGCTTGTAATAATGACATGAAACGCTCGTAAAAAGGGGGAAGGAAAGGATTTCGAACGTTAAAAATTTTCAAAAACCTTCCTAGGGATACACCTAATAATTTCTCAAATTTTCACGGCTATTGGATGTATGGTTTTTGAGTCTATCGAGTACAGACAGACAGACACAAATTCATTTATATATATATATATATATATATATATATATATATATATATATATATATATATATATATATATATATATATATATATTTACTACATTTATAATATTTACTCCACACAAAATTATTATTAACTAGAATCTGAAGCTTAGGGCAACTTTTGATTTAAAAACCCAGTTGATTGTTGCCGCATAGTATGCTTCTTTAATGAGTTGTAACTCTGCTTCTAAATTATGTAAAAAGAAAACCAAAATGGTTTTGAAAATAGAACGGTTTATAAGAATATGAAAATATAACATTTTCAAGAAGTGAAATTCGTCAGAATAATGAAAAATAACATTTCGAATGTAGGCGGTCACATTAAAACTAACGAATAGATCAGAAATACAAACCCACAACACCAAAGATGCGTAAATATACGAATAACGGGTAATTTAGATAACTAATTTTTTGTATACTCTTGCATAATAATAATCAGTAACGTAAACTGCAATTACATAAACTTTCTATCGTAAATAAGTAACAAGTAAGTAGTTAGTTTTAACTAGATGAAGAAATAAACATGACTTAACAATAATAAATCCACCATTAGTACATACAAATCATTACTGCTTAAAAGAAATGTAAAACAACATAAATTAAAACTGATGAACCCACATCAGATTCAAATCTATGACCGCAAAGTTGTATAAATAAACTAGTAACAGCTAATTTAGGTGATTGTAAATATATATTTTTTAAAGTTTCTAATTAGATCTTTTCACATGAGAAAGTTAAAGCTCCGAATTAAAGAGGAAAATACCCTGAACGGATGAGTTGCTGCACAAATGAATTAGGAGCTCGCGGGTAGCTTGCACAAGGAATCACTGATCTGCTTTTCATTTTCTATTCTGGGAATCAATGAACTACTCTAAAAAAGTCGCGGAGGAGTTGACAAACCCGGAAAACCACTTTTTGTTTGCATGATTTTGCTTGCTCCAGACTATGGAGTACATCCTACATATTATTTAAAAGAAACTTGGATAACATAACGGTACATGATGTCACACACGGGAACTACGCATCGCAGCGGAGATTAATTTTTTTTTTTTTCAAAATGTCGTTTTCCTGTTGGAATATCAAGTGACATGGATGCATGCGGAAATATTAAATTTACTGAAATTGTTGTACAAAAGCAGAAAAATAAGTAACACTTATTCAATATTTGCTCAGGTTTAGTTTGGTTTGGTTTTGGAGCGCAGATGTTTACATTTTTGCTACGGGACAGCTAAGTATTTACTCAGGATAGAACAAGCTGGAGAATCATATTTGCAATGCCAAGGCCTTTTACCGGCTGTAATGTGAATGACTTTTTTTATGCAGTATCATACAA
>JAGEOH010001024.1:0-25000 GCA_032207245.1 Pardosa pseudoannulata
TTTTACTATTTCCTAAATATTTTTTATAAAAAGTGGACTCGGGAAAAGTTCAAGAGAAAATTCTTCAATTTTTGAATGAATTCGACCATGAAACAATTGAAGAGTAAAATGAAATACAATCAAGCTTAAAAAAAAAAAAGGTAACTGCGAAGAAGAAATTCATATTTGTGTGAGACAAAAGAGAGCAAGTATCTCCATCATCTTCTGATAAAGAACTGGATATTGTGTGCTACGCTAATTTGATTCAAGTAAATTATGGATATAAAAATGTATACTTGCTATTAATTGTAACTTATGAGTATAATGATTTGTGACAGAGTAACACTAATTTAACTTTAGTGATCGACAATTAGACTTCGTTTTCTGCAGAAACTTCTCTGCATTTTTCCAAACCAAAATATATCTGCATAATTGCTTCAATAGGGTTTTAAATGGATAATAGGAAGATCTAACTCACAATGTTAATATACAAGAAAATTGCTAAGGCTATCCTATTCAGCTAACCCGACTGTATCTACCGAAGACAGAGCTTTTGATTAAGCGAACAGATTTGTAGTGGTTTAAAAATCGGTGCCTTTAGCCAATGGATATTGATCATTCTTTTTAATGATACCAATTTCTAATTTCAAAATCTTACGATTGGTTTGACATACAAGGTGAGCCAAATTAACTGCTACGGTCAGATTTTTTGCAACATTAGGGACTGGGATCTGCTACTCAAAGCTAATTTCAAAGGGCTACAATCGACTAAAAGAGGCAATTACATAAGTAAAAAATCTCTAACACTATCATTTCAATACCAAAACAAAATAGTACTTCTGTATGATGTTATTTAAAAAACAGCAACTCGTAAATTTAACAATGTGGAACAGATATTTAATGATAAAAATTGATGATAATAATAAATAGTGCAAAGAAAAATACGCCAGAATCAATTTCAAGGTAATTCAGATGTGATAACATATAACAGAAAAAGATTAAAGCGCAGGATAAATGATAATCAAGGAAGGGCGGGAATTAGATTCCCTTTCTTTCGTAAAATAACATACATTTGTCAAGTGATTCCCACTGAAGAGTCATCTAGGAGTACTGAGTTGGGTGCGCTAATGGCTCAATTATAGTCGCATCATCTTATAAAGCGATAAAAGCACTTTCCGAGAAACTTTATCATAAAGAAGACGCACATACGTTTGTGTTACTTACATTTCAGAGATTTAAAATTTTCGACACTTTTGCTTTTTACTCAGACTTTAAAATGGGTATGAAATGCCATATTTTCCGCGACATAAGTTGTACTACTAATAAAAATTATTTTTAATTATCAACACTGAATCTTAACCCCTTGCCTGCAGAATATACTTGAGAAAAACGTGCCAAATATGGAAAAAAATTTCTCTTTAATTTTGTTCATTATTATCATCAAAATGTTAGATATAGATTATGTTTAAAAAGTATAAAATTTTAAACGAAATAAGTACTTTATTCAATATTTTCACATATACGGGAAATGTTAATGGTTTGCAGTAATTTTTGCTAGATTTATAACAAAATAAATCAAATAACATAATTTCCAAAATAAATATGATAAACTAATACAGCAATATTATGTATATCAATTATTATAAATTCCATGTCCCTTAGATTAAACTGAATTTTACAAATCCTTTACAGAATCGTACAAATGAATCGAAACTACAAAACTTTTCTCTCGAAAATATCACCATTTATTGGGAAAATGGTAAATTACATATTATGCATTATGTGATAAATAAAGATGCCCAGGGTTAATTAAACAAATTTTACTTCCACGAAACGTCAGCATTTACACACAAAACAGAAATAAAAAGACAATGGGTAGGGAATTTTACAGTACACGACCATACCGGTCGACAGCAAGTCTCGAACTCAGTCCTTTCTTGGTATACCCTATAGAGGGCGCTGTAACCTACTTCACAGTCTAGACTTATTTGTTACAATTGGAAGAATTGAGTTTAGGCTTCACGGAATTGAAACACTGATTTTTCTCATGCCTGAACTCAAGTCGGGTATTCTCAATTTGGCGCATTTGCGTTGCCCGAACTGAGTTCGGGAATTACAGACAAGGGGTTAATTAATTTCAAAGAGGCCGATACCAAGTTTCCATGCTTGAAAATACAGTTTTAATTCTTTTTAGACTTCTAGCATCATTCCGTACATAATTTTATGCTGTTTTCTAGAATGCATTTTATTTAAATTTAGTAATATTATGGAAATGCATCTCTGTTATTGTTATTAATATCGACAGATATTAGACAGATTATACTTGATCATCAGAGGTAGGAAACAGAGATCGCTCCATTAAATGAGTATAAAACAGTAAGATAGGTTGGCATAAAAACATGTTCAAGGCAGTAGTGAAGACTACGAGCAAGATTGGGCGTTGGTGGGGATATACTTGCCATTTCTTTGCAAAGCATTAACAATAATAATCTAATGATACCTGTGTATAGGCTTGTGGTTATCGTACCTAGATAGAAGTGTCCAAAATACCTCTATGTATAAGGAGCAACCCTGGAGAATAAATTGATCAGAAAAACCTATTACTGGAGGGTAGGGTAGAGAGATGTATGGAATCAAGAACAAAATTCTCCTTCCTAAGGATAATCTAAACGGAGAGGATTGCCTACATTGCATCCATTTGGATCCCACTAAGGCAATAGATCACAAACTTATGTTGGCGTGGCACCCCTGCCATAAGCTTAAAACATCCCAGAGGACTGCAGAATCCAGTTTGTAAACCCCGGAAGTAGGGAGTAGGTCTCTCCCCAAGATAAATATAAAGATAATTCACATTCACCTTTTAAAGAAGATCAAAATTTAGGAGGTTTTCGAAAGTGACATCCCGAACGCATTACACCCTTCATGGCAAGTAGCCCGTTACGAGGTATCAAGGACAATTTATAACGCGTATCTATAATAGCGCAATTTAAAGGTAAAACAACTTAAGTTTTATTTTTTAAAGTATATTCCTGTCTTCGTTAAACATTTAACAATTTGTAGTCGAATTTACTTGATTATTGCCACAGCATCCATAGCGTACAACAACCTGGGATGCCGCGATACCAAGTTTGACAACTGTATCCCGAATAGATGAACCGTGGTTGTTGTTTTTACTATAATATGGAATAGAAACCTAATAACTGTGCGTTAAAAAGGTTATGCTGCAAGTTTTAAGCCAATAAGTAAATAACTGACCCACCAATATTACAATTTCTCTGTTGCTTTTTCCTAATGTATTTGATCCCTAATTTTTGATTTTTTTTTCTTTAGAAAGGAAATAATTCACAACACAACTTACAAACGGCATTGTAATTCAGCTCTCTATCTTTTTTTCTCCGCACAGAGCTCCAGCTGACGAGGAAAATCATTCAATTGTACTGGAAAATACATTTCCTGGTGCAAGAAAACTGCAATATATCCAGCAAGGCCTTACAACTGTATGTCAACAAATATGACATCTGACAACAACGGTCGAGACAAAACTTTATTTCGTAACTTAGCCTCTCTCTTAATTAAATGCATGCATACTCACTCCGAAATACATTGAAATATATCATAATACATATTTGTTTCTTAGTTCTGAAATGGATAGAAACTGAAAATTACTGAAAATAATTGTACTCGTTTTTTAACAAAAAAGTTGTAAGAATAAGCTTTTTAATCCCCCCCTCCCGGTTATTTCAGAATTCTAAATATTTTCTTTCCGTCAAATTTTGGATTTATATTTAAAGACAGGAACGAAAACAAAATGGCTCAAACTTTAGTACCAAATGATAGTCGAAATATGAAATTAATGGAGATTATTCTAAAAATGACAGTCTTCATTGAATGAAAATTTATCCAAGATACGGCCATAAAATGTATTTGAAAAGACTGAATATTTACATTTTCCACAACTGTAAGTAAATAAATGTATGTGTGTATATATATATATATATATATATATATATATATATATATATATATATATATATATATATATATATATATATATATATATATATATACATATATATATACATATACATATATATATATATATATATATATATATACATATATATATATACATATATATATAAACTATTAGATAATATATTAGACTAAAAAACCATAACCTAGATTAATATATCGACACCTAAGAATAATTAATAGAAATAATGCTAAACCTCTTATTCTAAATTCGTATTTAGTGGATTTGTCCCAGGCAAGTTCTATCAGTCCACTGAGAAACCGGCTAACCACTGCAGCAAGTGTTGTAACTTAGATTTTCAAACACCATAAGGTCGTAAATTTTTTTCGAACAGGTTGAGGTTGATGTTAAAAAATTTGTAAACTAGGTACTTTTGAGACAATTAAACTTTTAAGGGATTGGTTCAAAAGGTCTTTCTAATCTCTCATGGTAAAAAGTGTAACACATTATGCAATAAAAACTGTAATATTAACAACGCTCACTGGCAGTTGTATTGATGACCTGCCAAAAAGTGAGGAGCAATTTTGTTTGAAATCGTCAATTAGCTGACAGTACTTGTAGTCAGCAGTTATTTGAAAATACTTGTAATGTCAACATATATTGCAGGCAAAAAATATGCCTGGTGCCCCTGCCACAGTTTTTGAGTTCCTTCACATCCCCATTTACATTTTAGAAGAAGGGAAGATGTTGCACATGTATATACATATATTCTGGAATGTAGCTTAAAAAATCTTCGAAATCAGAGTTCATTTCTTCGACTCATATACCATTAATACAGTGATTTTTACATATATATACATACATATATATATATATATATATATATATATATATATATATATATATATATATATATATATATATATATATATATATATATATATATATAAGCGGTAATCCTCATGAAGGTTGTATACTCTTAGACAAAAAAAAAAACGGCAGAGAGAAGATGTAAGGCAAATTGAACACTAATTGATATGCATACATGTGTCGACGGAAAATGTAAAATTTTGTTTGGAAAAAATTTTGTGAGAATGAAAGAACGTGTCTCGTTGCACTGGCAGGATATTTAAGAGCAGAAATTTTTATCCCAGGTGATAAATTCTTTTCGAATTTCTTTCCGAGTGCTCAGGTTGATAGTAACTATGCCTCGCACACAGGTGTGGGAACGATATGAGCAGATGTCAGCATTTGATAGAGGACATGTAGTTGGGCTCAAAGAAACCGGTTGGTCTAATCTGTGAATCCCTCGACATTTGGGCAGGATCGATGTCAGTATCAGACGATTTTGGTAGAAATGGGTAAACCATGGCAGAACACAAAGTCAAGAAGGAAGAGGTCTGGCTAGAGAAACAACAGAACGTGAGGACCGAGAATAGTCAGAGTGACACTTCCAGCCCCATATGTGTCGAACGCACGTGCAACTAGGGCTTCAGTGACACCAAGGACCATTCATAGGCGGCTCACAGAAAGGGGGTTCAGGTCACAGCGCTTGTTGTGCCGACTACCATTGACATCTGTACAACAAGCCCGTTTGCAGTGGTGTCGGGCTCATTCAAACTGGAATGTCACTGACTAGTAGAATAGTCTTCAGTGATGAGTCCCGCTTTGAACTAGGCCCCGATGGCCAGCTAAGACCTGTTTGGAAACGCCCCGGAAAGCGATGGGATACCAACCTGACTGTCCTCCGGTATACATGCCGACAACCAAGAGTGATGGTCGGGGGGGAGCATTTCATTTCATACTAGAATCACTTTGGTTGTCAGTCGTGGCACACTTACAGCACAGCGGTACATTGACGAAGTCTAGGCCCCGTTGTATTTCCCTTCATGTCACGCCATCATGGACTTCAGCAAGATGATGCCCTGCCCTACACTACCCGTGTTTCTAATGCTTGTCTTCGTGCTTCCCGAACGCTTTCTTGACCAGCAAGGTCGCTGAATTTCTCTCCTATTGAGAATGTTTGGAGTATTATAGGCAAAGGCCTCAAACCAGCATGGGATTCTGAAGATCTAACGACAGAATTTGGCACTATATCCCTCTGGAGGACATCCGCACCTCTATCAAACAATGCCAAGCTGAATAGCTGCTTGCATAAGGGCCAGAGTTGGACAAACGCGTTATTGAGTTTTTCACTTTATGAAGGACTATAACTTAAATAAATCATCCAGTTTTTCTCAAATTGTAATAATTTCTTTTTCTGTACATGCACATCACATCTACCGGTTTTCGTCCAATTCGGATAACTCTTTTTTGGTGAGTCTTTTTTTTTATATCTAAGAGTGTAGAACTGCGACATCACGCTCTTCACTACGTCATTTAAATATACAGGGTGTCCCAAAAGGTCGTTTACAAACTTAACATGCTGGTCTGTCATATCACGATGAACAAGATTTACATGGGAGCTAGCGTCTGAAAATGCAAACTGCGACCGCTAGAGTGCTGTGATCACGAATGTGGAGCAGGAGAAAAAAAATGATATCGACAGCGGTGTTAATATGATTTTTACAAATGATGATGATCACAGCAAATGCTCAAAATTGTTTCTCTTCGCCCCAATGCCCGTTTCACAACGTCGGCGCATGGATTCACGAACACGTTCAATTTCGCAGGTTTTGTCACGGACACGTACTGCCGCTTCCGCGACCCTGGCGATAAGATCCATGTCCGATGTTACGGGTGTCTCGTACACCATGAACTTCCTCTGCCGATCCAGCGATTTTCCTGCAATTGTTGCCCTCTATCGGTCACAGTTTGCATTTTCAGACACAAGTTCCCATGTAAATCCTGTTCATCATGATATGACAGACCAGCTTGTTATGTTTGTAAACGATCTTTTGGGAGACCCTGTATATGTGTGCGTGTCTGTGTTTCTAATACTAACACATAATACAGAAAATCTAGATGCAGTGCATTAAAAATCGCAGAATGTATATCCTATAAATTTTTCTCATTTTTTAACCTTTCCATCGAAAATATGTATAATTTTTCTTTTCAATGAAAAGGCAAAATACTTCGTATTATTTTCCGACGGTTTAATTTTTGCAATGTAACCCTTTTGCACAAAATAAATCAAGTAGATTTTTAGAAATTTGTGATATTGAACATTTTAAAAATATTACCTTTTTAAAAGACTACGGTCAATTGAAAACTGAACCTCATTCCTTCATGAACATCTCTCTCAATAGAAAATATAATGTGTTTATTTGTTGTTTTTTGAATATTCTGGTTCAATCTGTATTCTGAAATGAAACACATGATCATGAATCTTTTGATTAAAATAGCTTTATTTTTCTTGTCACAATGTTCTGTGGTCCCTTAAAAGCGTGTTATTTTGCTACAACTTTATAAATTTAAACTGTGACCAAATTATAGATATCTACATAAAATTTTCATTGCCTAATACTTTATAATTTATATATTTCAATTGATTGCTTCATTTAATATGTATTTTGTTAATGTAAAACATTTTTTTTCCTTTTCAGAACTCAAAAATTCTTGAAAAGAAGTTCATACACGAGGGTTTTAGCGATAGGTGGATTTTTCTTATCCATACCTCTATTTTTCACAGGTGAGAAATTCTTTGAGTATTCTATGCACTTTTACTTTCTCGTTAATTAAGTATTCGTTGGGAAAATATCGCAACTGTACGAAAATTAAGCATCGAAATAAGGTTTAATCAAACAATTTAGACATCAATACGTCGTATAAAACATTTCTTAGAACGCAGTAAAGCACCGTTGTTTTTGTTGTTCAAGGAACCGACGCAAAAAGAGATATAAGTGAAATTTCAATAAACAACTTTGATTATCACAAATATAATGCAAGTATGTTAAAGTAATTTTTCTCGGACAGTAATGCAGACAAATCTCACTATAACGACCTTCGATTTAATAAAATTCTGGCTCGTTATAAAAGGTAGTTTGTTGTATAGGAGTCGCTGTGAAAAATATTAAATTTCACAAAATGTATAACTTATTAATTTCTAAGTATATTCTATTATGATGTAATTTTAAAAAATATTAAAAACTATTCTTAATTGAGCTATAAAATAAATTAATAAATTGATTAAATCGTCTAAATTAAATGGACTAATTTCCAATTAGATTGACAAGAATTAAATTGACAAAATAAAGACTTATAAAAAACTAATATTTTTTTACATTTAATTGTTCTTCACTGTTTTCTATCGTCTGCCAACATGAAGCGTATTTTAGTAAAATATTAATAGTATCTTTGATGAATAGCAACAAATGTCTTGGCCACTTTTTCTTCCTCTTCCGTAAGGCAAAAACTTAATGCATTTGTTATAAAATTAGAGACTTGTTATTGTTTCCACAACTACTGAAAGTATTCAGCTAATAAGAAGTATTCACCTGACAAATAAAAAAAATTTCGTTTTACACGAATTCTAAGATTTAAGGGTTTGGGTTTTGGAGCGCTACGATCTATTTTTTGCAACATGAGGACTAATGAGACCGGGACCTACTGCTTAAAGCCGATTCCGAACGGCTACAAACATCCATGCCACAGTGGGATTCGAACCTACGAACTCCGGTTCCGAAGGCCAGCACCCTAACCTTTCGGTCATCGTGCGGCAAGTTTTAAGGGATAAGCTATAAAAAGATAAATTAGCGATAAACTAACAAAATAGCGAGTCCAAAATTTTTGTTTGTATATCTGGCAGTTCGTTATGTGCTCAGTTCACTATAACGGAATTTTACTGATATATTACTACATAGAAAACTGAAACAGACTTGTAATTCAATTTTAAATTTAATTATATATCCTTAAAATCAATAAAATTATACTTCTGTTACATATCTTGAGAAATAATTACATCATTTATTAGCATGCGTTTTTAGTTAAAAAATGTCTTAAATCATCGCTGATTTAATAATAAGCAAAGCTACATGAATTGAATTAAATGCACTTAATGTTTCTTTACCAGTGTTTTGACATAAAAAAAAATAATTTTGAAGTTTTCCAACGCAGTTTAGAGATTATCAAAAGAAAATTTGCGTATAGGAATAGTTACAAAGACGTATAATCGAAACTTTGTATACTTTGTGTTGTATAAGCGGAAGAATTTACTGATATAATGTTTGCGAATGCGAGTCATCTATCAATTTTTTCATGAAACAATCTAAAAACAAATCTTTATATCGAACCAAATAGAACAATAGCGGGCAATTCATCTAAAAATGCCGAATATTTATAACAAAATGATAACGAGGCACATAAATAATTTTTTGCTATAAAGTGATGACGATCTTCTGTACATCACACACAAGCACACATATATATGTGTGTGTGTGTGTGTGTATGTGTATGTAATGTGTGTTTTAGAACCACCACAAAAGAAAAATAGTTTTCACGCAGTTGAGAAATGCAGTCATTGACTTTGAAAGGAAACGGAAAACTTAGAAATTAAAAAATATAGTTCATTGAGACAACTCGCCTGTCTCGCTTCTGATGACAAAAAGAGTAATATTTAGTTCTATAGTGGTGTGGGATGGAAGTGAGCCAGCCAATGAGAATGTCAATAGTTAGTCACAGGGGAGAAGCGGTGTTCAAAGGTAAATTATATAAAGGAGTTATATAAGAATATTTGAGCTAAGCAGGAATTAATTTTGGGCTTAGCGAAGTCGCTAAAGGTTGCTTCAATCAGAAAAGAAACAAAGTTATTTCGCCACAAGTTGTAATTTTAGGAATGAAGTCACAAATGTATTTTAGAATCAAATTACAATTAATCTAGTTAGTTTTGGGTTAAAATATCATGATATATATGAAGCCCAATGGCTTTGGGGTAGCGTTTCACGTTCCTACAACACAGGTCTAAGATTAAATTCCCGGGTTGCCCAAAGTCAACTCAGTCTTTCATCCCTTCAGTGCGTAGACAAACTGAAGACCAAGCATGATTGGGAACTACACACTGGGAGTTCCACGTAAAGTTGATCATCTAACCGGGACATACGCTTCTCACCACAGGGTCCTTGTCGTAGAAAACGGAGATCGGCACTGTAAGCCTTGATCCCCAAGTTGGGCTGTTGCACCGAAGAGTTTATATATATATATATATATATATATATATATATATATATATATATATATATATATATATATATATATATATATATATATATATATATATATATATATATATATATATATATATATATATACATATATATATATATATATATATATATATATATATATATATATAAATTATTTAACTTTAATATTTCCTTAAAAACCTCCTCTTTCCCATTCTAATTCTTTAAAATCTTTTTCCCAGCCTCTAAATATCTTAATCAAAGGAGCGTTCTCGACTTAAAATTCTTTTGATACATTTCCCAAAGCTTTCTATCCTATAGATGTAAATTTTCTGTCTATTCAACACGTTTCCCAGCTGTCGCCGGCAAATGGCTCCTCGTTTTTCTTGATTTTACACTTAAATTCGTTGAGTAAGTGGGAAAATTCTTTCTGTCTTCGCACTTCAGTGTACCTCTGTTCGAGCAGAGTGATTTTTGTGTCTTTCCTTTGTCTGTCGTTGACTAGCAAAGAAGTCCGTTTTAGCAGCTCTGAAATAAAGTTTTAATTAGACTTGTGCCTTTCGTTCTCTTCAATGTCGGCCGACTGCATTTTTATTACTGCTACCTGATTAGCTTTCTCCTTGCCCAGTAGCCGAGCAAGTAAAAGCAATAGGGGCTACATAATTATTGTGACTAGAGGAAATAATTTATTACATATATTTTGTAGTCTTATTAGAATATCGTCGACAAATTGCGGTAAATGAGGTTTAGTAGATCAGCTGAAATACCCTCTTAGGATTAAAAAACTATTTCAAGCCATGTATCTGAGTGTTGTAGAAGGAGAGGTTATTGGCTGGGCACTCGTGCGCAATGATTCAATTGCGTCATATTAAAGAGAGAGAAGAGCAATAGCAACCACGCCCGAAGTGTGGAGGAGATCTTAATCTTGGCACGTTTTTATTAGTTTAAGGTGTGGAAATTGAAACCAATCTATTACTTTACTACCTTCATTACGCCTCGGTCATTTTTTACTTCCTCGTACACAAGCATAAAGTATTGCGATTGTCAAGATGAATCGATTCGGATGAATAGCGTCGTTTTGCCCACATCTCAGATAAAAACGTTTATCAATTTAAGTTTGTGTGTTCGCATGGAAAACGATAGCAGGAAAACTAATCGGATTAGATAGGTTTTATGGAATGTGAAATTTTTTCATCAAAATGGTAGGTTTTGATCCAATTTTAGACTCAATATGTCCAGGGGAAAAAGTGTATAATTTGGGTCCCATCATGTTATGGTGTTATGGACCCCGCGGAGTCATCATTACACTTCTTTACGGATCGTGGTGTGTTTTTTAATAATATGCAATAGCTTTTGGAATGGGTTATAAAGTACAGAAATGTGTTTCTTAAGGCCTTATCACACATCAATCGGTACGTGTTGAAAAAGCAACGGAATAGGTTTACAATTCCTTTTCCCGATTAAGTTTGCGAGGATTTCTCACGGGATAGCGAAAAATTTTGGACGGATTAAAAAATGTACCACTCTTTACTCTAAAACAAAACAAATATGTAAAAAATTAAAAAAAATTAAAAATTAGAAAAAATTAAAAATTGCTAAGAGAGTGAAATATTTAAGAAAAAATATCTTTTATCATACTATTAACACTAAACATACCAACACTTAATGCATACCTATTTCTACCATAGCCGGTCAAATGACCGGACTTTATTTTTTCTAATTAAAAATGGATGAAATATGAAAATTGGAAGCAAATAGACAAATAAACTTTATTATAATTAAACAAAATTGTATAGCGTCAATTTTTGTGTATTGCAAACACAAAGAATAAGAATTTTTAATTCATTTCCCATCGCATTTTTTACATAAACCTTATGGGTCATTTGACCCGTTATATGGTATGTTTAGTGTTAAAAAATATATCGGACATATTAATATAATTATTGTTGACAGAAAAAAAAGATAATTCGCTTCTATTTAATGTACAGAATTATTTTCTAATATGCGAATTTCAAAATTTATATTATGGATAAATAGATTTATAGATTTTTCGCTTGGTGTGTTTTTATATTAATATTGTTGCATAAAACAAATTAAATAATTTTCAATAAAAAGTTATATTCTTATATAATCTATGATGGCTTTTATTCTAAATATTGTATAAATTTTTATTTTTTAATATTGTTGCATATAACAAAATTAAATAATTTTCGGTAAATTCCCAATCCCGGGGGCAGCCATGTTTTTGGCTCTATTTTTGTACAAGTGATCGCCAAATTGTCGCCAAGTGATGTTTACAATTTGTGTATTAAGTTTATACCCGATCTCAAAGCATATTTTGAACAAAAAAAAGGGTTTGAAATTTTGTTAAGATGAATACACATTTAAATTTGAGTTTTTAATATATTTAGAGGCGCTTTTGTACTGCTTATTAAACTAAACAGCACAGAATTTTTGCAATAAGTGCAAATTAAGCAAAATATAAGCATTAGTTGGTTATATTTAGGCAATTATGCATATAAAATATTTAGTTATATTTATAAAATACGGTTGCTATTTAATGAAATTATTTTAAAACTATCAAACGATTAAATAGTTATAAAGTACGGTACAAATTACTTCTAGAAATTATTAACTTAAAATGGAAATATAAGAACGGAGTAAATGTTTTAAATAAATAATAAATTTTTAGCTTAAAATTCTGAAGATAGTAAGGGAGTGAAATAATTTTTCTTATCTAAGTGAGGTAAAGCTCCCCTTGATCATCCGTAACAATAACGGTAGAGAGTCGTAATAAAATTACTTTTATTACTCAGCTTATCACTTTTAACAATGTAGACACTTTTAACACTGTAAAAAAACACAGTTTAAAAACATTTCTTCATCATTTTGTATTAAATTAAGACACAATTTTGAATAAAGTTCAAAAAGCAGTAAATAAAAAATATATAAATGTGGATTATAACATCACTTGTTACTCTTCTAAAATTAAGCATAAAATATAAAATAAATAAAGCGCTAACCTAATTTAAGTATCCTGAGTTGTTGGTAGATATACACGTTTGATCTGATTCAAAAAATCCTGAAAAACATCTTGCGGATTTTCTTTCATTTTTCTCCACATAAATTCACAAAGGTACGAATCAAATTGATCTTCACACTTGCGAACTGTAAGGAGGGATCTCTTAACTGAGCTCCACAAGCCCTCAATTGTATTGGTGTGAGCTCCAGTATTAAATTTAAAAAAACGAAAAAAAATATAAGAGCTCAGGCAAAATGGACAAACCTCCAGAGCACAACCGAAATGGGCAAAGACTTGAAATGGACACTAGAAAATCCAAATTCAGCGGTCTTGGAGTATTGTTAGTTACAGGAACCAATAAGGGTCAGATATTCAAATCACGTGTCATTTCCCCCAATACCCTAAAATAAAGGCTTCGATTGACACCCTCACCTTTTTTAGGGGGGGGGTGGAAGAGTCCGAAAAAAAGAGCAAGGTTTGCCAGAAAATAGGATTCTAGAATTTGGCGATATCTCCCACGCTTGGCGTCCCCACCGAACCCGGTTCCGCGGGCCCCCCGAACTGGGAAATACCCTAATTTTCACTAATAAGTTAAACATTTATATGATCTAGGAAGATTTTTGTTCTAAACAGTGCAGAAATTTTAATTTTTATAATGCTGTTGCATATAACAAAATTAAATAATTTTATATAAGAATTTAGACCTTTGTACAATCTAAGAAGATTTATTCTAAATAAAGCGGAAAATTTACTTTTTATTTTTTTATTATTGTTGCATATAACAAAACTAAATATTTTTCAATGATAAGTTATATGATCTAAAAAGACTTTTATTCTAAATAGTGCAGAAATTTTTTTTATATGGAATCAAAAATAGGCTATTCTAATAAAAACTTTTCAACTCGAAATATACTATGATAACTCTGCAATTATATTCCTATATTTATACAGATTATTGATATTATACTATTATATAGATTTGTTATATCTGGTCATATTTAAACTTTACCTGTCCCTAACAGTATTAAGGGAATGTTTTGTTTATCTTTAGGTAAACTTTCAATTTCAAGAAATGTCTTTATATGCGAGCATTAAAAGAAAGTCGAGGGTAGAAAGTTCTCGATTTAATTTAGATGTACATTCTTTTCCTGCAGAAATACACCTTTGTTGTCTTTTTAACAGATAAATAAAGATAAAATCGAAACAGATATTTCCTCTCAGAGGGCAATGCAGTTCTTTTGCCCTCCTAACTACACGTATCTCGTTTTGTAAATATTTCCACTGCTCTTTTTGGTTGTTGTCTTACATTTCAGCTTTTTTATTAGGCTATTTACAGCTATCCATCTCTCTAATCTAGTGTTATCACCTTTCTTGTTATTTCCCTATTATCTCTGACAATAACAGTGAGTCGGTATTGTTGCCCTTATCGCACCGTTTTCAGTGCAAATGCTGTTTCTTATACCGTCTGACGAAATCTTCTGAGACAATGTTTGTCCCAGAAAATTCTCATCTCGACGAATTGATGCCTTTTATTATCTCGTTTCCTGAGCTCTAATGAATGTCTAGTAAACTTCATTTAGAATATTTATTTAGCTGCTAGACCAGGGCCATGGCCAAAACAGGGCTTTTGACCCACCCCACCCCCCACGAAACTGTAAAGTTTACTACATTGCATTTTAACATTAAAATCGAAGTTCATTTCAATTTTCAATGTCTTTTAAGCGAATACTTATTCAAAATTTAATTTTTATATAAAAATGTCAATATTTTTATTTTTATCGACTTTTTAAATTTATGAACCATGATTGCTCAGACAGTGATTAGAGACGGTGATTTCTTCTGTGGCACGTAAGAGTTCGTGGTTGCAATGTCTTCCAAGTTTCCATACGATAAGTCTAGAGGTGGTGGCAAACCAAGCCCGGGGATCTTCTGCTTAGTCCCTGCTTGTAAATTACGAAGACCCACTTTGCTTGTCTCTAGTCTTGTTTTGTTGTTCCTAAGGAGTAATGTTAGTTGCCTGGTGCTCCCATAAAAAATGTCCGACAATTTCCGCGGCGTTGTATGGGTGAATACTTAACAGGCAAGTGGCTCGCGTTATATATATATATAGATAGATAGATAGATAGATAGATAGAGAAAGAGAGAGAGAGAGAGAGATATGAACCACAATTAATTTTAATATTTTCGCTCCAAATTGTTTTATACATTTAGTGAACATACTACAAAAGACTGTAGTTGGACACCTTCAGGACGATCACTGTAAAAAAAAGTTCATGCTTCACAACGCTGTAAAAGAAAGAACCACTGCTCAGGATGACATCAAATTTGAACGGAATATTATCGAAGAAGGGAAAACGGTATGGAAAAATGAATATATTAAAAAATTGTATTTATAGATGGCGCTGAAAGAGTAACAATATAAATTAGTTTAACTACCAATGACAAATGAATCCCAATACGACGGCTATGGTGCATATTAAACTAACTGAACTGTTCAATACACATGATTGTACAGGCGTGACAATTAACATTTGGGGCACTCTTAAGTAAACCCATCCACTGCAGCGAGGTTCTGCCACATCGAATGGAAAAATTCGGTTTTTATTGTCCTGAGGCCCAAAACTATATAAATAAACGATAAAATCTGTTTTTAATTATTGCTCAAGACATGATCAATGTGCTGTCCATCGGTTTTTTTTTTAACAAGTTCAAATTGAGAAATAGCATGTTTCACAACCGATCGGAATGTTTCGGGAATCACATTTAAAATACATTGCACAATGAGTGTTTTCAATTCAACTAAGTTTGAAATGGGAGAACTTAACACATCTTTCAAATATCCAAAACCAGAAGTCTCATATATTAAGATCAGGTGATCTGAATGGTCAGGCTGTAGGCAAAAAACTGCTGATAATTCTAGCATTTCCGAAATACTTCTTCTGTAGATGCTTCATTGGCTGTGTAAAGTGTGGAGAAACGGTATCTTTTATAAAAAGGATCCTACCCATTCATCCACGTTGTTAAAGGGTTGGATCGGCATCGTTGCTCAAAAGATTGCCATATGATTTACCAGTGTTGTTACAGGTCACAGGACGCCCAGAACACATATCTTTGAAATCGTATATCCATACGATAAGCGATGCCTTCAAATCATACCATAGAAATGTCTGTGTAAAATAAAGCGGTACTGGTTGAGTTGCAAGCGGATTTTCCACTGTCCATATTCTGCAGTTATTTATATTAACAAATTCTTAGAGCTGGATATACGATTCCTCTGTCTACAAAATGTTACATAGTGGTTCATTCACTGACCACTTCCAGGTTATCAAAAATTCCCAAAGCAAAATTTTGTCTTACTGGCAGGTCAGTATCAGGCAACTTCTGTATATGTGTTATTTTGTATGGTTAACAACCAGAATATTTAGTAGAATTTTATGCACCGTGCTCTCAGGCATGTTCAAAGTTGAAGCAATTCATACATGCCATAAACATGCCATGCATTTTCCTTTTCACTTCACGTTCAACTTCACGTGCAATATTGTGGCCACATCTTCATCTGATGACGAATCAATTGAGTTCCTCTTTCTTCCAGATTGCATATGAAGAGAATTTGTATTAAATTTTGTAATCCATTCTTGTAAAAGAACTTTACAAGAAAAGCATGATTTTTCATTGAGGAGAGTCATGCTGAACTTCTCATGCCAAAAATGAGGAAAAGCCGTGTAATCTGCGTTTAATCAAATGCAAGGTGTCGTGCAAGGTCTTTTATTTTGAATATTATGACGCTAACATTGACAACTATTAGTAAAAAAGTTTCATCTACTTTTTCAAACCATTTCTCCTTCCTTCGAGCCGAACGATGGCCGAATGGTTAGAGCAGGGCTGATCTTCGATAACAGAGTTCGTGGGTTCGAATTTTGTGGCATGGGTGATTGTAGCCGTTCGTAATCGGCTTTAAGCAGTAGGTTCCGGTCTTATTATCCCTCCTGTTGCAAAAAAGTAGACCGTAGTGCTCCAAACCAAACCCCCTTCTTCGATAGTACTCCGTTCAAATTTGAAGTCATTCTGAGCAATGGTTCTTTTTTCACAGTGTTTTGAAACTTGCACTTTAATTACAATCACCCTGCATATGATATAAAAGTTTATATAATTTTTCACTAAATTTTACTTTAAAAGAGTTTTGAAATGTATAATTGGATAAGCATTTTCTGGCAGTTGCGTTTCATATATGGTTGCAACATAGCGGTACAAAGGCACACTTCTTGGAAATGACTTTTATTTTTGTGAATGCCAGCGATATGCAAAGGTTTAAAATTTAAGAGATTTGAAACTTTGTATGAAGGAACCTCATTATTACAGTTTTAAGTAAAAATCTTTTCTTTTCAGGTGTGATCCTCTTCACTTTCATCCATTTCAACGAGGTCCCTGCGATGGCGACCAGCATCGTCATAGGCCTGGGGATCGTTTTCTGCGGAGTCGCGAGCGTCCACAACGTATACTTGTGGCAATGGGAGAAAACCAGAGCTTGCAAAGATCTCCAGCAAAGCAGACTAAGTCAGCTGGGGCTCGACATGTCCACCCAAAGAGCCATCGAACTCTCCACTTTAGTATGACAAATAGATCGACTGCAGACTGAATCCAGTGTGAATTTCCTTGCGGAAAGAAATAAATAGGAAATAAGAGCAAAATATTTTGAGAAATTCATGTAACTGAAAAACATATAGATTCTTTTGTCATCATATCAGCATTTTTAATTTTAAAAGTTATCTTTAACAAAATATGATTAATAACTCACTAGACCTTCCAATTGATCTCAGAGTCATGTGAATATCACAAAATGTGATGAATTATGCATTTAATATATCTGTAATAAGTTTGTATGAAGCACATAATTCAAATTCATTATGTTCTGTATTTTTATATAGAAGTGAAATCATTTAAATTACTTAATAATAGAGAAATCATGAAAATCATTCAAAAATACTTTCTAGAAGTTTTTAAAGAACTTTTAGAAAGTTTTCAAATTTAAATAATTACTAGTAAAATATTAAGAGCTCTTAAAATTAAATTTTTTCCCCAAAAATAGAAAACAGTAAATATTTAAAGAGCACTTATTTTGTTAAGAAGCTACCGTTTCCTTTTTTACTTGATAAAAACATGACTGGGGAACTTTATTCTGGTCTTAAACATGCTCGTGGATAATAAAATATTTAATATTCCTAAACTTTTAGATCATATTTTACTGGAAACATAACGTTATTATTTTAAAAAGGTTGCGGAGAATTTATAGACTGATCTGGAAAGACAGGTATAAATTATCACTCAATGGTGAGAACTTAAATGAAAACAAATAAAGCTCTGCTTTTCTTTGTACATTTTTCTCAAAGTGTTATAGTTATTATATTCCAAGCATGTGAATTACCTTGTCTTGGAAAATGGAGACTGTATCTATAGAAGTAATCAGATATGTGTATAAAATGTATGATGTTGTTAAAAAATATAGTACCTTCCGTACAGTACACGTTGAAATTAAAATTATTTTATCAAACGCTTGGTTTAGAAACTGATTTGCATTTGTAAATCATTTGTTTAGACAAAACTGTTTATTTGTAAAGTCAAAAATTATCTAGTCGGCTGCTGTTGAGAGCGAATGCAATTAATTCGTGTGATTTGTAATACTTTACAATAAATTCAAAATATTTTAGTTGAAGCACTTTTGGTCTGCTTTATAGTGCTTTCGTAATGTAGGATACTTTGTATATAGAGTTAGAAAATATGTATAAACATACTGATAATCAACAGCTAAAGATGTAAAAAATTAGATATGAAATGCATACTTTTTTAAAGTATTAAACTTGATGTTTAACTCGATACGTTTTTGCAAGAGCGTATCACACAATCTAATTTTTTTTTATGTATCTCACCTCTTTACAATAACATGGTATAAAATTTTCTGATTTTATCCATTAAAAATATATATCTTTAAAAGCTATTACAAAATTCTTTTTGTTTATTCTTTCACATTTTATTAGAATTTTCCGTTAAATGGGAAATTATTTTTACACAATTGGAGTTTTAAATACTATTCACAATTTAAGTCATCTTTTATTTCGGGGAAAATATTTTCTAAAATTTCCAATGTAATTAAAACTTTCGACTATAATTTGAAGAAAATGCATCACATTATGTTTGTACACATCTTCATACATCTAATTTATAGTTTGAGCTATATCAATTTGGAAGATGCAAGAAAATTAAGTGTACTTGAAAAAAGTGATCGCTAGTTACAGTTTGTTGAAATTATGATATTTCAAGTAAATCAATAAGAAAAATTTCCAATTTTTCAACAAAAAATGTCATTTTAACCCAGCCGGAAAGCTTACTTCTACTTATTAAACATTCGTCTATATCACAGGTGAGGAACTTAGAGCCTTGAAGCCACATTCGAATTCCTTGATTTGGTTTGGAGCGCAAAGGTCTACATTTTTGTTGCATTTTGTCTAATGAGACAGGATTCTACTGCTTAAACCTGAGTACTAACGGATACGAACGTTCATGCTAGTAGCGGGACTAGAACCCGCGACCTCCGGTACCGAAGAACAAAGCCTTACTATCGTTCGGCTCTTGAGTTTCTTGTGCAGCCTTCATAATAGCTAGCTTAATATTATTATTATTTTTTAATGTATTTCTTAATAGTTTAATAAATTTATTTAAAATTATTTCTACTTTAATGTTTTTACTTGAAGTAGTATTTAAATATGTAGTTTATTAAAAAATAATTAAGTATTAATATTGCAACAAGTTCTTATCCAAATACAAAAATATTTTATTTGAAACTTCCTATGTTAAATAACAAATAAATGATTTAACGTTTCTTATATTATTTTTACATATTGCTATAAATTTATAAAGTTATACAAAGCTATAATAATTTCACACAAGTAGCATTGATAGGAATATCAACTTATACTGATTTTTTCATTACTATCCTTTATAAGCGGGGCCTCTAATGATAAAATGATTCCCTATCTCCGACCTGTAGAATGCCTTGGGTTTCGTTGACCGTTTTATTAAGGGAGTACCCTATAAGCTGTTGGCTTTACTCTCTATGGGGAGACAACGCTGTCTGACAACCAAGGCTTCAGCGGGATTCGAACCCACATCCTCCAAACGTGGCAGTGAATGCTCTAATCACTTCATCAACCGGATGGCTTCTTAAAAGATGTGTCAATCTCTATAATATTAGAAAAGTATTATCTACGCTGTTTGTTTTTAAAACTTCATATAAACCTTTATTTAAACTTATTTAAAACTTTATTTTTAAAAAAATTTCGAGAATTTTGTGAACCAGATCCCCTTAAATGATTTTCGATAATCCGTATAATTCTTATTTAGGTAGGGTGTGGCTCCTTTAGTAGGGTAGCCAAGAAGTTCCACTTATCAATTACAGATGGCCGGCAGTTGACCACGCTATGAAGCCTGTAACTTTGCAAAGCTTTTTATATAAAAGTGTTTAGTAGTACAAATATACAGATACTTCATTTTAGAAGGTAGCATAACATAGATAACTTGGTCAATAATCTATATTTGTCTCTCAGGTTCATTCTGCGACTGATTTTTTTTATATATATTTAATTTCGTAGAATGTATTTCTGATCCAGTCTGCTTAGTCTTAATGTGTTAATACACTAGCATCTATACAACATATGTATATATTTACGCTTTCAGGAAAGAATCTGTGTAATTTTTATAAGCATATTTGAAGCATGGAAACAAATGTTCTTTTTTTATTTTTTTAAATAAAATACATCATTTTTTGTTTGTTTCTAGAGCTTCATTTCTATACCTGCAGTTTTTTGTTGTTCATTTCATCCGTGCATTCTTTATGTGTTATGCAATACTTTTTTAATCGAAGAAGTTTTTGTTATGTGAACGTTTTCATAAATAAGCTTTAAATTTGTATATACGGTATTTTAAATGTCACCAGATTCGCTGTATCACTCATGAAATAAATGAAATTTTAAAAAATTGCTTGAATAAAAACTTGAATGTGATAGTATTGTTTCTGTTTTTTATTAATGAAGTTCACACGGGCTTAATAACACCATTCTATAGAAATATTGATTCAAAAATCTGGGCAGTGCTAAAAGCACAGGAAAGTCGACTATCCTCGGGAGGAAGGTTTTAAGAAAGATTCTGGGTGTAGTGCCCATTAAGGTATCTGTCTACGTTGAAAACGTCATTTTTTGCCAAAAATCATAATTTCTTTTTATTTCTCTATTGTAAAATTTCAACTTTTAGGCTTCTAATCTGTTTTTGTTTTGTCTCTATGGCATTTTAAAGAAAAGTTACAGCTCTTTAAACATCAGTGACAACTGTCAAAGCAAAATGGAAGTAGCGACTTCGGAACCGGAAGTTGTGAATTTAAAGCCTTTAAAGAGCATTTTTTGGACAAAACTTTTTTAATTTTCATGAAGATTAGTTTAAACATTTTTCTAGTATTTTTTATAATTAGCAACTTGACAATTAGAAAATTTTGATGCAAGAAAGTGTGGGGAATTTTAAACATGTATTTTAATTTTTTAATAGTTAAAGTTGCTTTCATAAACTTCAAATGCGTTTTTCTCAGAACGGTATTTTTAATAAAGTGTCGAAACTTGAAATATGATTTCACAAAAAGTTCTTAAAATATTTTGTTGAAAATTATTATGAAGGCTTTTGATAGTATTTACTAGTAAATGACCTAAAAGCTTTAAATTTGGATAATTTTTAATGATGTTACACTTATAGTTAGATATAAAGGTAATGAAAATTCGTTAAAAATTCAATGCGTATGATTGTGAATGAAGGACCAAATTTTTTACCAAATGTAAATTAAGCAAATAATTTAGGGGATTCATTAGTCCAGTGTATAAGAAATATGTTGCATCAAAAAATATTGAAATAATTTAATTTATTAAAAAATTAGACCTTTTGAAAAAACCCGATTTTTTTACTAAATTTTCTTCCTTTATTAGAAATTTTATAAAAACTTCTCCAGGAATAATTTTTTTAATTGCAATTCTCTATGATAATATAAAAAATAAATCTAAAAATGTAAAAACATGAACTAGTTTCTACGTTTAAAGAAAAAAGTTCTCCCAACGTAGACGGATATCTTAATGTTATATAGAGATACAGATACAATAACGAGCTGTATAGGTTGCATAAAGAGGCAGATATTACCAACTACATTAAAGTGAGCCACATTAAATTTGCTGGTCACATCTGCAGAATGGACTCCTGCTTTTTAAAATCCAGAGTCTTTCAGTTCAAACCGATTGGTATCCGACTTACAGGTGGTCCCGAACTAAGGTGAATTGACTGCATTGATGCGGGCTTTAAAGCACTAAGTATGACCAACTGAAACACCCTAGCGAAGAGGAAAGTGGAATAGAAGATTCCAAAAAAGGCAGTGGTCCACAAAGGATAGTCGGGTCAATTAAGAAGAATATTGTTTCTTTAGAGACCAATAAATTAGAGGATACATTACTAATTTTGGATTGGAGAACTACGATCCATTTTTTGTTGC
This sequence comes from Pardosa pseudoannulata, assembly GCA_032207245.1. Taxonomy (NCBI): domain Eukaryota; kingdom Metazoa; phylum Arthropoda; class Arachnida; order Araneae; family Lycosidae; genus Pardosa; species Pardosa pseudoannulata. The sequence continues at coordinate 22,665 of JAGEOH010001024.1, forward strand.
ACTTGGGACAAAAAATAAGCACGAACTTTGAAAACTTTGATAAATGTAAAGGCTTCGTAATACTATTGTTAATATTTATGCAGTCAAACTTCGTTATGACGAACTTGATGGAACCAAAGATTACTTTCGCTATATTTGAACCCTTAAGAAAAATGTTAGATCTGACAAAAGTGTAATTCGTGAATTGCTAAATGTATTCAATAGTGATGCATTTGTAAAATCGATAGAAATCGTTTAAAGATCTCTAAGGAAATAAAGGCTTTAAATTCGTTTAAATTTTAGTCAAATAACTTTTAATAATAACTAATCGATTAAATTTTAATAACCCATTAAATTTTAGTCAATTTAACTGCCAACTTTGAATAAATACCTTTTAAATTGACAAAAACTAAAGGCAAATAAAAAATAATTCATTTTTTCCTTAATTGTTACGGGCTGTTTTAGTACAGAAGTAATTGCAATCGGGATGCGAAACTAAGAAAATTTTATAAAATTCTTTGACTATTACAGTAAAACATTCCAACACTTTTCTTTCCTTGTTATCATATCCATTGTTTACGTGGACAGAATCTTATAATTTCACGTATTTTGTTATGAAATTAGAAGCGAAATAATATTTTCATAGTTAGTAGACGATTCAAAGAGTTCGTTACATTCGACTAAGATTTTTTTATAAAATAATAAATAATAAAAGACCATTCGGAAACGGCAAGTTCAAAATTTTTGTTCGTTGTACCCAATGGTTCATTATATGGGGATCAACAGGAGATTTTGAGATACGGCTAAATGGTGCAAGTTAAAATGACTAAATTTTAAGAGTATTCAAATTAATATTCCTCCAACATGCAGAACCTCAATGCACCTTTGTAGGCGAATTTTCCTATCTTTAAAAGCCTAAAGCGGTTCATTTCTTGAAATCGATGTAAAATATGGTTTTATAGCCTCGTCATTTTCATTTTCGGAATATAAACAGAGACCACGTGGATATTTCTTTACGTTAAAAATAGCTCAACGTTACTCATATAAGAGTTCAGGGGAATAAGAGGGAAGTTCTATCCCTTTGGCGTGTTTTGATCAAGGAATTCGACTGCCAATCTTGCCGTATGAGAAGATGCATTGTCATGATGAAGCATGAATCCCTTTAAATTAGTTTTTATGAGAAATTCAAGAAGATACTTAGCAATGTATCAGTTAGATGTAACCGTCTTCTGTCCTTCCAGTTTGTTGACTTTGACGTGTTCAGTAAATGGAATGCATTACTTTCTTCATTTTTCATTGTCTTTTCATCATTGTTGGTTGGAAATTGTCTTCAAAACCCATACCTCCTTGTCATGTTGTAAAGTAAAAAAGAAAAAGAAAAAAAAATAACCGATATGTTTATTTCAATCACTTAATATAAAATTTCAAATATGACGATGTACGTCATCATTAGGTAGTTTTAAAGATTTTTTTCCAAATTCTGATTCACTCTGCTTTTTGGTGTTTTGTTAAATTCTGGAGGACTCGAAGACAAATTAAGGTTTTCATATACATTTCTTCGTAAATAATTTTATGTATAACTGCGGATCAAATGTTAAGTAGTATAATGAGTGTGTATCATTTGGTAAGTTAAGCGATTATCAGCTATTAACATTGTTCGTATGGCTGACTCACCTTCTGGTTCTACACTTGACACAGTTCTTCCTGTATATGCTTCATCTAAAAGAGAATTTCAATCTCTACGAAATTCTGTGAACTCTCTGAATAGAGTAGCACGAGATGAAGCTTCTTTTCGAAATGCCAATTATAATTGGCATTTCGAACAAAAATATATTCAACGTTAATAATTATAAACGTTGAATATATTTTTGTTTGACTTAACCCACGTTAAAATAATAGAACGATAATGCTGTCGCTTCAACTCCATTTTCTTTTCTTTCAAATTTCATTCTATTGCTGTTAAATTGCAATCGTTGTCACAAATTCCCGTCTGCGGTCATAAAAGGGTTCAAAACTGCAATTTTACCAATCGTCTTCGACTGTCTCAGAATTTTTAGCGTAATCTAGATGTTTAAGGCTTGAAATCATGGAAGAATTAATCGTATTAACTTGAATTTTTAGGAAGGAAAAAGTAGGAAAAATTAAGAACTAAGAAGAAACAGCTGAAGATATATCGATCCGTCCCCTATAAAAGAATTGGAAAACAACATTTATAAAGTGTTTAATAAGAAGATTCAGTCCTAAAAGGACATTGATCAACACCAAACAAATATGCCAAATGAATAAAAAATGAATAGTAAGAATAGAAATGAATAGAAAGAGACCATAGCCCCTCTTGCGGGGATACAAGAAACAAA
>JAGEOH010001025.1:0-25000 GCA_032207245.1 Pardosa pseudoannulata
CTATGTGTTGACAGACCCATACAAGTGATAATTTCTACATAAAAAGTATGGATATTAGTAATTATTAAATGGGAGATTTTCCACAAGTCAATTCTATATAAAAAAAACCAGTATTAGATTTAAAAAATATTAGAAAGAAATGAGAAAATTAGTAGCATTGCATGTGATTTCTGCCGTTATTTTTAGTTTTTAAAACGGTTTTAATAAAACGTATGCCCTCAACCCTACGGCGGTTTTTTTCTGCTTAATTAAAAAAAAGTCTCGAAAAGATCATGGTATTAGTAATATGAATCATGAAAACGACGTTTTTTGTAAGGTCATCTTCAAGTTACATGAGAATTTTTAACGGAACACAGATCTGGTATTAATAATATGAATCACGAAAATAACATTTATTCTAAAGATATCTTCAAATGACTTACAACATAATAGTTACCAAATCAAAGATCGAGTATTCGTAATACCATGAAAACGACGTTAATTCTAATGAAATCTTCAAATTAATTGTTTAAGAATCGTTACCATATCACAGATCTGGTATTAGTAAAACGAACCAGGAAAAGACGTTTATTCTAGTGATATCTTTATGTTAATCCCACGAGAAACGTTACCGGATTACAGATCTGATATTAGTCATACAAATCGAAAAACGATGTTTATTCTATCGATATCTTCAAATTACATGATAATCGTTATCGGTTCAAAAATATGATATTAGTAATACGAATCATGAAAACGACGTTTATTCTAATGACATTTTCCAATTACACGAGAAAGACTCTTAGCCTTTATTGTAGTTGTCTCTTCAATATTTCCTTGTTCATAGATATGAAAGAAGATAAATGAGTTTTTTAACTATGTGTTGACAGACACACTCAGAAAGAATCCAGCGGATAAAAACAGATTAACGACGGAGAAATGAAAAAGCTGTGATTAGTTTGAGGCTGACCATTGAACAAACCGAAAGGAATTGTTGTTTTGGATGCTTTCCAACGAGGAAAATAAATGAGAGAAAAAATAAAGATAATGTATATCGTATTGGGAAAGAATATTAGGTACATGAAACCTTTCACAGAACGATTTTGAGAAACTTATTATTAAAAGTAATGTACTGTTTTAGCTCGATTTCATCCAAGAAACGTTGCCAAGATTTCTGACATAAGCTATAAAGCATGAAGAATTGATAAATTGCGAGAGTAATGATTTATATACAAAAGAAATTAGTAGAAATCTATGTTTTTGTGTTATGATAATTAATCGTATGCAAACGATAGTTAAATTAATTTCAATGTTTCGATGAATATTTTTAAAGTATATTCGACCACTTATACTAGAACCAGTAAATTCTTTATCTTAACACATTATGTGCGGGTACTTTTCGCAGCGGAATAATAGCGGAAGCGGGCGTTTTGGGCTTAAATTCAGTTATTCAGTTAAATCTCAATAGATCAAAAATTATTTAATTTTTTTAACCAACTTTTCGTATTTTATATTGAAATATATAAACAAATATAGAAATAGAAATATATAAATAACAACCATAAGACTTTTTTAAACAAAAAATATTTTTAGTGGATAAATTTGTAATTATGAAAAATCAAATAGAAGTAGTAGTATATAGCTTTAATTTTTCCGAATTATGTTATATGTAAACATTTTTACATTATAAAAAAATGAAAAGAGCAATCATAAAACTAAATCATAATATAAAACCTAGTTTTTATTTGTGTAAATTTTTCCAGAATCTATGTAGTAGACAAGAACATTCGGCTTCGTTTTCCTGTATATACCGTTATTTTTATACCCACAAACAATGTTGTTACACTAACCCGTACTAGTACGTGACCCACTCTCAAGTATCAATCGTTAGAAAACGTACTAGTCTGCCTTTCTAAGTGAAGTATGACTCTATGTTACATTGTAATTATTGCTTGCATTGATAGCTATTATCACTCCCTTATATTTTAAATACAATTTAGACTCATCCTGAATTTATTTAATAGAAAAAGTTTAAAAGAAGTTTCTGCCATTAGTACTTTGTATTAAAAGGTTAGTTAGCAATATATTTCCATACATATGATCGATTGATGAATCATATATATGGAAACATAATGTCAATTATTGGATCCAGTGTAGATGTTTAAAATATTTCTAGCATTTACTGATGCATTACCAAACCTAGGTTAAATACCGTCTAGCATCCACTATTTAATAATTGGTGAATAATTTACAGATTCTAAATATTGATTTTATTTTGTGAACTATATTAGTTACTATAACAGGAATCAAAATACGTATCATGAATATTGTTAGTAATAGAAAAGTAATATTCCGGAATAAATCATACAGTTTCTTGGTCAAATAATAGAAATTACTCGTTCCTGGTTTGTTTGTTGATTCCGTCCTTGGATACAGTTGTACTACTTACATAAACTAAGGTGAATTGAACTACGTTTTAAAAAGGTGATATAGTGGTACCTAATAAATAGGTAAACATAATATTTTAACCTCTTAACAATTTCATTTTTTTTCACGACTTCTATCCAAAAAATGTCACATTTTTTTATTGCAAATTTTTGTTCATTTTACATTTGTAAGCTGCAAAATATTATTAAAATTAATATTTCTAATTATTTTAAGCATGCATAACAACTTTTTTTTTTACAGGAAATAAAATGATTTCTTTAGAAGTTGTCTTTTCTCTATCATACTCCAGACAGGGAAGTTACGTTTAAAGTTGTGCATATTAAAAATACAAATATTTTCAGTTACAATTACAAATATTTTCGAATGAAAGTACTACAAGTACTTGCACTGCATTATTTGTAGTAATGCAAGTACTACAAGTAATTGACTTAAAACGTTGACTCCCATGCGGGTCACCTGTGTCCAGCACTTGGCTACAGCAGAGTGGCCGAACAAACACCGGTGACCTAAGACGCAGCAAATAACAAAAGTACATAATTATAGTAAACATGGATACTGATAATTTTTTCAATAATACCATTGTTATTGCAATGGTTGGAAGAAATAAATGTAATATAAAACATACAAAAATAATTTTATTAGTACATGAAAAATATACATTTTATCAGTGCGTATTGCGATGAGTCAGATTCAACCATTCAAAGCAAAGAAAGAGTGAATCCAAGCAATCGGAACAATATGTCACCACTTTTTTAGTCAAATTATTTGTTCTAGTTCTTCTTTGTTGCTTTGAATGCTAAAGAATGAGAGTAATCCCTTAGCAACTGAAACACGCTTTAATTGGAAAAAAAGGGATAACCGGAACAATTGTCTACGGTGCCATGGGAGTCACCGGTGACCCCCACCATGAAAACTGCTTCAAGCACGATTTTATAACTCATTTTATTTGCTGCAAAAAATATTTCAGCATATGCATCGCAAAATGAAAAGTTCCCGTCGGCGCCTTGGCAAACTATTGTGATGAGGCGATTTAGATCAGTAATATAATTGATTAATTAATAAGAGAAGTAAAATGCTTGGGATCTAAATCTGACCTCATCACATCTTTTGTAAAGGACAGAAGACCATAAAATATATTCAACGGATTTTTCGTAGTGTGCGGTATACTCGGCCGGGGTTCTGATCCCAGTCCCAGATTAGAATCACGCCTCCGTACATGACGCTAAATAAGAATGTACCTTTGTGGAGTTATTTATGAGTCCCTAAGGGACAGTGCTCAATTTGAAGGAATAAGGTTTTTCCACGTTTGCGAATTCAAGGCGGGGTAAAAGAGACCAATTGGAATTTTACAACTCTCCTGAATGGACACAGATGAAAAATACATAAAATATAAAAGTCAAGGGGAGTTGTTCGAGAGTCGAGTCGAATCGAGTAGAGTAGAGAAGTCACACTTGCAGAGGTCAGAAATCGGAGGAGACGACTGTGACAGTTAGATTTCAGGAGTCCAAGGAGAATAGCCTTGAGTACGACAGAGACTCCGGAAACGTTTGGAACATCTCGCTGCTAACAGCAGTGTTCCTGTATCAAATATTACGGAGGCACCTCAAATACTCAGAAGGAAGCTCCTGACAAGACCGATGGAAGATTGAAAATTGCTACCACACATACCCAATCCTGGATAGCTCCCAACCAGCAGTGTTCCTGGCACACCAAATAGATCCACAAAGATACTCATTTTTACATATATTTGAAATTGAGACTAGGTTCTGTCTCTTATATATAGTTATCTAGGTGATAGGAAATTATTATTGTCAAATCTCAATTAGTGTGTCACCCAAATTGATCATGTTGAAAAGTTAATCAAAATTTTGTACATTAGTAATGTATATATAATTGTAATAAATTTACTTGTTTTTTTACTTTAAAGCTGATTTCTGTCACTCTTAATTTAGCTTATTAGTTTATTTTTTATTTTAAGTCTGTAGTCTCTCAGAACCTGTGGTTGAATTTAGTACTTAAATATCTTACAGAACGAAACCCAAATAATATTTAGTCCTTGTGACTAACAAAAATAAATTCTACTATAAATTTGATCATAGGTAAATAACTAAAATTTAACGAGAGCTACACGACAACAATCGAAAATGCGTCTGGCAGTAAACGTGTTAACCTGTCTTTTCAAAGATCAGATTTAGTGAGATAAATCTTGAAAGAAGGCAAGAGGCATAGTCCAATGTCACAGTCCGAACAAAAATAACTTATCTCTTTCCTAATTATTTTTCCGATGTCATTTTTCTTCAGTGACCATACATAGAACGGGTTTACAGGTCTTAGTTTTTTAACTGTAGGTGAAATTACATCTAAAAAGTCTCTCTCAGTCAGTCTCATAAAAACTCAAAGATAAAAACTCGTGGAGTAATTACAAAACCTCTCAGAAAGCCCACGCTTTTAAACCAAACAGAATACACTTCGAAAACTAACACCTTGTGGACATCTAAATGACTTATTTGGCAAAAAAATACAAAAGGTACGGCTAGAACTATTGAGAACGACAAAGAAATCAGATTGCCCGTAAGTCATACGGGCAAATCATTAAAGGCACGGTAACCCCGCCCGTACGGTGTATGTGCAAAATAGGTAAGGGGTTAAATAAAAATGAATAACTTTATATCCTTAATTAAATTTTAAAAACTAAATTATGGCTATTTAAAAATCGATCAGTCAGTCGATTCAATCAGTAAAGGCATTATGTACAAATTTGACAGGAAGCCTCTCGAATGAATAAACAATATGTACTCTTCATATCGAATGGTTTTCTACTCTTTGAATATGACCAAACGGAAATATTTTACTTCAGTAAATTTTTATTATTTTTATTGAATCTCTTGATAATTTCTAAAAAATGTTGATTTTTTTCAACTTCTTTCATAAATTTGTCCTTTGTATATAAGATTACTTTTATTTCTTTTATTTATTTCTAATGCATTATTCTTTTATACAACACGAAAAGTTTTCAATTAGAAAAGTTTTTTCTACCATTTTAGTATTTTCTTTCATTTAGAACTATCTTTTTTCACCACTTTATTTTTTACTGTTAATATTTCCAGATAATTTTTAGCTGTTTCATCTTATGCAAGAATTTCTGGAAATATTTTCATTTATTGCGTTATTTTTATGGTTTACTTAGTTGATAATAATTGTCATTAACTAAAATGTGTATAAATAAGAACACCTTAATAGTTACAGTATTTCAGTGGTAATAGAATAGTGAGTAAAAACTGATGCTGAACTATGAAAAACAAAAATTTTCGAAAGATTCACGTGATAGAATTTTTAGACTTCTGTATCTAAATTATTTTATAATATAAAATAAAGGAAAGGATTTCTAAAAAGATACTCTTTTTAGGTTTTAGGTTTTTTCGTTAGGGTATTATAGTTTTGAGCACACTGGAAAATTTTTATAATTTTCAGTCTGAATTAATATTTAATATAAAATGGAGGAACGAGTTTCTAAAAATATAATTTTACCGTTATTTAAATGGAAATACCAAATGTATAGCCATATATACTTAATTACTAAATCCTTCTCAACAAGTATTTTCTGATTTTAATTGTTAAAATATAAAGCATTCCCCAACACCATAACCGTAAGAAAATGGTAGTTTTCCTTTATTCTGGCTCAGGCGATGAAATTGCTAATAGTGATGCAACTAACGCCAAACGGAATATCGTCGTTGGTAACCTTTTGCAGCCAAAAGTTCAAATTTTTCAAAGCAAGTCACCGCCATTTCTTTTTATCTGTCACTTCATTCTTAATACGAAAAATTAACTGAAAAAGCTATGAAAATTTATGATTTGTCCAAATAGGAAGAAGAAGTGGTCAAATTCTTCCAAGAGAAAGACGTTTTGGCTGAAATCGAAACTTGTGCTAAGAGTCATGAAATGAAATTGCATTTCGAAGATGAAATTCAATGGCACTGCAACTTTCAATCTTGTCGCACCTTTAGCTGTAAAAAAGTATATGTAAAGGCACATGGTTTCAGTCATCGAAATTGTGCTTTTTGAAATGTTATTTTTTTATTTAGTTAAACAATTTTGAACCATTTATTAACTGTTTTTTATGTGTATACCGTGTGTTGTGGCCAATAAAGTTTGTTTGGTGTGATTTGTTACGGCGATTGTCTGCTATCGCCAAAAATTCTGTTTGGCGAGATTTGAGCCGTTACCAAACTACCAAATAATTGTGTTTCTGTAATAATGCGTAGTGTTAAATACTGATACATCATGACCATTACGACAATGAAAGAAACCATAATTCTTATTAAATAAATTCATGGTGAGTCTAAATTGTTTTTACAATATAAGGGGGTGCTATCAATGCAAGCAAAAATTACAAAGTAATATAGAGTCATACTTCATTTAGAAAGGCAGAGAAGAGTGAAATTATTATTCTAATCTGATATTATAACAGTGTTGGGAAAGAGGATGAACGATACGAAAAGTTGCACAACCTGATTTGACAAAATAAAAACTAACAGAAAGGGCTGAAAGTGTTGGCCACGTATGTCGTTGCACAGTTCAATGAATGACTGGTGTATCCAATTTTAAGATTTTTAATGTTGTAATAATTATTCCTGAGGAAACAACGATTCTCTCTACAAGATTGTCAGCCAAGTCACTGTCGTTTCGAATACTTAAGATTTCATATACTCCCTACAGAACGGAATCTTTCGGACTTTGTTATAAAGGTGATACTTTAAACCGTTTACGTTGTACCTTTTTTAAAGTTCAACATTTCATCAGATTGACTTTCTATGAAACTTAATAAGAACAAATGGGTATCTTATCACTGGCAATTTGTATACGGTAAACACTTGGTAGTTATGTCATTACGGTAAGTACGTAGTAGGTAGATGATAAAACTTAGACTAGATTAGACTGATAGACTTGGACTAGATAGAAGTTTATACCGATACTGTAAAAGCTTTCGTTTACGCTTTATTAAGATCCTGTATATCAACTGATTCATTGCCCCTGTGTTTTACTTTATTGGTAGAGAAACAAAGCTAATATCAAACTGCGAACTGTCCAACTTTTACAACTGTGAATAATTGACACTACTATAGCAACAACAAAATGGATATTAAAACAAATATACTCATCAAAATATTTTCAAATTTTACATGAAATGCAATCAAAATCATTTTATTATTCATGAAACATTCACAAATGTGTATTTACATAATACTTCAGGTAGAATACTATAATATTCTATGAAAATAAAAAACAGGACACAGGGTTTTTTACAGGGTGATATTTTTGTAAAACTGATACATCTCAGAGCCACGGTAGATCAAACAACCGAAATTCCATTGAACTTGGTATTTAGACTGATGATGGTAAGAAAAGTGGGATTCTGTGAAAAATATTGGAACAGATCCGATATCTAAGCTCTTCCAACCGCCATTTTTTTTTCTTGGCGATCTTGACAAAAAAAACCATTTTTTAAAGTCACCAAACAAAAATAGAGGCAGAAAATGGAGTTTTCTGAAAGATCACCAAGAAAAAAACATGGACGGCACCATATGGCTTTTACAAAACCAAAGATATTACAAAATTCTTTAAAACAAATTTAAAATTTTTGAGGGGGTACCCCCTTACCTCCCATATTGTTACAACAACTTATTACAACAACTATAAATACGCTAAACATGGGGCTTAAAGAACGAACCAGGGTTGCTCCTACAAAGCTCCAGGGTAGTAAAAGTTAAACAGTCATCGCTCGGAGAAAAGCTCGGAAAAACCGCCAAATTTGGCGAGAAATACCGGAGCGTAAATATCGCATCTGTACCAAAATATTAAATACCAAAATCGCTGACTGTAGTAGACATATCACTGTAATGTTATATTTCATGATGCTGTTGTTGTTTATCAAATCAAGAATGAGGGTAAAACACGGATATTCAAGCAAAATATAAATGAGGATTATGCACAACTAAGCCAGATGACATGATGCATGCGTTTTGCGTTTCCCACCAGATGGATGTTCCATAGAAAAGTGTGAATTGTAAACATTAATTTTAATTTCTTCTTCTAATTTCTTACCTTAATATTTTACATTGCACATGAATTGAAATGGTTTCTTCCATGTTTGATCCACTTTTACCAATTTATGATTTGTTACGAAATATTTGTTGTGATAATATGTTACGAAAATATTTAAAAGAATATATATTGAAAATAAATGTCGAAAACAAATCACATGGACAATGCACTGTATTAAAAAAGAGTATACTTGGCACAAAGTTATTCAAGTCGAATTTTGAGAAAGAGTTTAATTTTTTACAATCAAATCCTTGTTATTCAAGTATATATGATCAACAGTAAGCAATGGTGTAAACAAATATGTAAACGAATGCTTCAAGTGATTTTCTATAGAGAAAGTACATGTTTGTAAACAAATATGAGTGCTGACTACAACTCAACTTTTCGTTGCCAAAACATTGCTTGTTTTCATTGTATCTTATGGCCTTCGATATGGATCACGTATAAAATAAAACTAAATTTTATTTAAGGGAAGGGGAAGAAAACATCAGAAACTGGCCAAGTAATTCAAAATAATTTTTTAGCACTTACAAAATTATGTATTTTTATAAACATTAAACACTTTACACTGTACTATTAAGTCTCATGTTAACAGGCACAATAAACTATTACATAAATAAGAATCTAGAGCAAAATAATAAGAATAAGAGCAAAATCTGATCATTTTAAAGACATAAAAAATTACATTTATATCTACAGTATTTCTCACAAAAGCATAGAAAATACATTAGAAATATGAAAAAAAACTTAGTAATAATAAAAAAATTCTTAGAGCATAATAATTTTATATAATCTATTACATTACAGTAACGTTAACGTTTTATTACCATTCTGAAAATGTTTGCCGCAAACTCTCGAAGAAGAATTTGGAGTCCAGTCTAGCCTTTTCAAAGCTTTCATCCAAAGCATTCGCAATGTAGAATCTTTAGAAAATCAATGAAATCCCGTATTTTCACCTTTTTTGAAATGCTTAGTACAGCCATACGAACAACAGCTTGTTACCATTTTCAGATAATTGACAAAATTAAAACCCCAATAACAAGTACAATCAGTAAGAAATTCAAATGTTTTGCCAACGAGGAAGTTGAGCTGCAATATTTGCTGCACCTGACGTCATACGCACATTCTCTATACCAAACGGTGAATAATCCTCATTGATGCTTTCGTATACAAAGAGAGCCAATGATTTTGAATATAAATTCAGCTCAGAAAAATATTCTTAGCTGAAGTGAGTTAGCTCTAGTGATTATGCCACTCACATTACCAGAAAGTACATTATTAATAATGCTGTACTATCGTAATTAGTGCAATGCATTCACAGTTCTTCGTGATTTTAGAAACTACATAAGAGACCTTAATCGCTCAATGCTTTGAAGGGAATGACTTATTAAGAAGTTCTAGCAAACAAGGTCACAAACAATTTGCCCAAGAAGAGGACGTAAACATGTATCAGAAAAGATGAAAACAAATATTGCCCATTCATTTGTTAACGGATCACAGCAACCATTGAGATTGAGGAACAATTAGAAGTGCTCAAGTTGTAACATTACAATTAGATATACATTTTTCCATGGTTTTGAAAATCCTGTGGTGAACACTTCTCTACTATGTATACAAAATCAACTACTTAAAAGAACTCATTCAGGGAATAGTGATAAACGACTAATCTTTTCTCTGACTTTTCTTGTCAGGATTTAGGTTCATAATAATTTCTCCCAACAAATTCTATGGGAATATAAGGCTCATTTTTCCTGAATGCAATTATATAATTCGTCACATAGTTTTATGTGTACGTCACAAGAATTTTAGATTCCCTTTCCCTTAACTTTTTTTGATTGAGTTAGTGTTTCCGTACAGAATTTTGTACATTTTCGAATGTATCTTTTATTTACATATGTATACATCACATCAGCTGAAAATTCTGTAAAATAATATTTGTTTTAAATAAAAATATTCCAATTCTATTTTTATGCAAATTATGATTATGGTCTGTAATTGATGGATTCATGATTTTAACAAGTCTAAAATTATTGTGCGGTCTTTAGCAAGTTGGAGTATGGCTTCATAAATTACATAGACATACTCCTGTACCTTCCATGAACGTAAACAGCTAGTTGTAAAGTAATGTTCTGCATTGCCTCTTTCTCTACGTATGCATTTTGTGATCTCTAGTTCTCCATTTTATATTTAAGTAGTGAAGGAAACTCCAGTGTACTGTTGTAAAAGAAATTAAAACTGAATTTTTAAATTTCCCATTTTTTACCTTATCAACAATTAACCGAAAGGGGTTCTGCCCTTTGTATAAATAATGATCTGATTTTACTAATTTTTCATAACGAGTCTATTGGCTGATTTTGTCATTTTTTCGTGTGAAGGTAAAGTTCTCTTAACTCCAGCAGTTGGCATTCATTCTCTTTTGGTGTCAATGATCTACTCAACCCTCGTTAAGCCTGATAAGCAAACCACTGCACTTATCGTGTTTCATAATCTCAATACGCAATACATATTTTCGGTTCCAAAATACCATAATCTTCTAACATTCCTGTTGGTGAGGTTGTTTAAACTTCTCTTCGGTTTCTTTGGTGAATCTAAGTCATCACGGTCGGCAATGTTCTTCGAAGTCGTCGCAAACTTGATCCACTGATACGACAAATGCCATAATGTCCCTTATATCAAAATGCTGAAAAGTAACCATGATTGTAATTACATTTTAGTAACAAATTATTTTTGTATTTTAAGTTTCTTTTCATTTTCTGGCTCCACCAAAAGTTAAAAATTGGTCATTCCATCGTAATTATATTTATTATCAGATAATGTATAATGTCACGTGGATGAAAGTACAGGTGGACTACTTAACAAATGGAACATAAAATTACGGAAACAAATTTGTCCTGACTCAGGATCGAACCGGAGACCTTTCGGTTCGTAGCCCACGACTCTAACTCATTGTGCCATAGAGCTCGGTAGTTTCGATTGAAATGTGGCAATATTAAAAGAACTTTTTTATGTCAGTATCTTGCCGAACGATGGATAAATGGTTAGGGCGTTAATCTTCGGTACCGGAGTTCGTGAGTTTGAATCCCACTGCGGCATAGATGTTCGTAACAGTTCGGAATCGGCTTTAAGGAGTAGGTCCCGGTCTCATTAGTCTTCGGGTTGTAAAAAGTAGACCAGAGCTCTCTAATCGAAACTAATTTAAAATGAGACTAGAATATTCGGTTGTGTGATATACGGGTAGTATAGGATAAAAATGAGTGAGCAGGTTGGTGATTGTTGGAAAAGAATAAATTAATACTTTCATTATCTATGACGATTCTGTGAAAGTTGAACAATTTGTTCGTCATCATAGTTGGTGTTATTTCAAGTGTTGTTTTATGTTCAATGGAATGTTATTCCATCGTTTTGATTTTGTCATCCGCCTGCTACTTGGACATTGTCATCCACCTGCGTAAAGTTTACTGGTGTTTTAGTTTAGGACGTAAGCTTGTCCAATTACACCAACTTCGGAAATTCATCGTAATGAATCATTTATTTAAAGAGATAGATTAAATAATAATTTTTAACTTTCTTCTGATCGGTATAAACCCTAAAAACACACTTCAATTTATATATCCATGGCTTAAAAAGTGAACAGTTAAAATATTAGTAGAACATGTTCTAAAATATTTAGCTTTTCTTAACACTTTTCTATAATTCTATTCATTTCTTGAGCCAAATTGCTCTTTTCTAGAAAGAGTATCTCATTACAAATAGAGGAATCTTGTCTACTAAAATATTTCCATAAACAGATGGTTGAAAAAATCATATCGCTTTTTTAAAAAATATATTTGGAGAAATACACCTCTTTCTTTTTTCTATATATCCTCTTTATTCATATGGGATTAATCTAATTGTTTAATATATCATGCTATAATAAATTTCCTTACATGTCTTTTCAATGTTGTTAAATATATATCGTGCAAACGTTCTCAAATATAATATATATTTGATAAATGTCATTCAATCATTACTTACAAAGTATAAAAATACCTCATTTTCACCAAAAAAATTCTACTGATTTCATGATTCCGATTTTCTGAATTCTAAACCATTGAATAAAAGTGAATACGCCAAAACAATATATTGATAAATGACATTAAATGCACGATTACGATTTGCTAAATTCTAAACCATTGAATAAAATAGTATATGCCAAAACAATATATTGATAAATGGCATTACATCATTACTTACGAAGTAGAAAAATACCTCATTTTCATTTCAAAAAAATCTACTGATTGCACGATTACGATTTGCTGAATTCTAAACTATTGAATAAAAGTAAATGCGCCAAAACTAAATATTGATAAATGTCATTCAATCAATAATTACAAAGCAGAAGAATACCTTATTTTGACTACAAAACAATCTACTGATTGCACGATTACGATTTGCTGAATTGTAAACTATTGAATAAAAGTGAATATGTCAAAACAATATATTGATAAATGTCATTCAATCATTCATTACAAAGTAGAAGAATACCTTATTTTCACAACAAAAAATCCACTGATTCCACGATTACTATTTGCCAAATTCTAAACCATTAAATAAAAGTGAATACGTCAAAACAGCACCCAAAGTTCCGAGAACGGTGCTCCTCTGCACTTTTGCAATGCCCCACACAGTCATTGAAACATCCCCTTCTACAACATGAATAAATCTTATGTAGGAGCAACTACTTTTCGGATTATTTTCTACCATCTTGCCAGCCATATGCTTGATATTAGATGAGGCCTCAGACACAGACGAAGCAGATAAAGTTACTACTAAAAGATTTAATAAACTTATACATGCATTTACGAAACCTGACCCGTACGTTTTACTGGAAGGCAAAACTGAAGGTAGTAAAAGGCTCGTAAGCCCAAAATATAAGTTGTTAGCGTAAAAAATAAAACTAAAAAATAATGGAATTCCCATTTTAAAATTTATATAGCTGATTAAAGATTTTATATCCCAATAAATATCTGACAGTTGATCAAAGCTATGTCGGGGATGGCCAACAATCAGTGACTGATAACTGCACAATAAATTTTTAATATCCCAACACATTTTAACATAATAAAAAGAAAATATGCTTATAGGCATGAAGGAAACTATACATGAGATATACGAATAGAGAAGACAAAATAAAATTCTTCCGATTTCACTATGGATTGTATATCCATAAGAAACATGTGTTGAATACTCCGGTACTAGAATAGAACTCAAAGTATTGAGGGAAAACATAATAACATTAAGACACATTGAAACAAAAATATAAACTTTTATACTCAGAGGCATTTGAAGTTGCTTATAGGCTTTAGGAGTAATAATATATACTTTTCTAGAAAGACTCTCAAATTCTTCCAGGTTATAACATAAATAATATCTGTTAAGAAAATAAAAAAGATTCAAAACTAAGTATAGGGTCACCGCCTTATTTTTCTGAAGATATACTAACGATATAGATGTTGCCATCTGAAAACATAGCACCACTACGTTGAAAATAATATTGCAAATATTTGGTTTAAACACAATGCTTATGGAAAATAAATAAAATAAGCTGGCATATCTTCTACTTGCTTCTTTATAAATTAGATGTTGATCTTCAGAATTACTTCTCATCGTAAAGGCAGTTCCTACATACAAGGAATCACTTAGTTTCAGGAAAATTCTTTGAAAATGATGATGATCAAAATTTTATCACCAGCAACGGACAAAAGTATATCCTTATAATTTCAGCATTCATAAAATAAAGCATAATCATTCATTTAAAGATATATTTTTTGAAAATATGCTCGAGAGATAAGAATGGAGACATAAAACAGATCTTTTACCTTATCAGACACTAAGTTTCACAACCTATATCCTCACCGAACAGAGCTTGTATATTGATTTACGTGCAATAAATAAAAGGAAAGATTAAGCCATTGATCGCTTTTATTGATTTCTTATTGAAAACTGTTTTCTTATGCATTTTAATAATTTTAATTGATTTTATACCTGCCTAAATGTACACTTTTACATTTGTCACTTATTTTTCACAATCTAAAAAAATTATGAGTGAAACACATTAAAGTAATAGACTAGATTCATGTACCAGATTTTGAAAAGAAACAAAAATTAATTTGTTAATAATTGTTTCTACAGCTGTAAGACAAGTCGGCAGAAAAAGGACTCAAGGACATGTAAGTGTTTTGTTTGGACAATAGGGCATTATCCATCAACTTTGGATCGAATAGAAAAGTCTTCAACTGTTGGTAAAAGATCTTTGTTGACATTCGAATATTTGAGTATACCGGACGGTGGGACTGTTTGCAGAAGTATGTGTATCAACCATTGGGATAATTTGATGATGTTATTGTCCCCCCTGGTAGCCGGATACCAAGATTTAGACCATTGAATAATCCAAAGTCTGAAGGTCAAAAGATGGGGAAACATGGGACCACTCAGACCAAGGATTCCTGGTGAAGGAAAAAAAGGAGATTGACTTGGACACTCCAGTTAGTTAGAAGTGAACTTTCCGCATATTGTATAAAGAAGGAATTCTTCTCTGAGAGAAAATTTTTAATGCCATTTTTATTTTGAATAAATGTTCAGTTGACTGTTCTAACAAAAGACTTCGTAAGTCGCAGTAGCTCAATCGGCAAAGGCAGCTGTCTCGTAACTGAAAGGTTGCGGGTTTGGGGCTCTAGCTGGTCTAAAATCCACCATGGTTTTTAAAGGTGAGTGGGGTACGTAAAATATGTTCGTGGTCACAACGTCCTCTGAGTTCTCAAATGATACCTCTGGAGGTGGCAGGCCAAGCCTGGAGGTTTTCTGCTTGGTCCCTTCTAAATTGCAAGGACCCTGCAATGCATTGTTACTCGCTTCCGTAAGCTACATTTGCTTCGCGTGTAGTGCTAAATAAGTAACAGATTTTCAGCCATGTGTGGCATAAAATTATAATCTGTATTGCCAGCAACATTAGAAACAAACAAAAGGCTTCGTCAAAAAATGGACTTTATGCATAGTAATTTGAAATAATAAGTCATGCCACGTAATGGCTTATCGACCTCTCGGAGTTTTATATTTTAATTCAACAAGGACTCAATTTCCAACTCTAGACCTCAAGAGAACTACATAGAAACTGGAGAGACTTTACAACAGCATTCACTTTCTTTTATTATATTTATAAAATATATTTCTTTGAGATAGATAATATAAATATCTGTATGAAAAGATTTATTAAAAATACAAGAGTACTTGGCAAAAAAATTCTATAACCTTACCTTGAAATTGCTTTACAACGTTTCCTACTACAAAAAATCACTTTGAGATAATTTAACACTTATTTTTCTTGCTATATTAATTAAAAAAAAGACATAGTCATGAATATCGGAAATATATTGAATTGTTCCCTCAGTATAATTTATAACAAATCTCACCATGAGTGTGAAAAATCCATAAACATAGCCCAGAGCAAAGTGTCATATTAT
The DNA here is from genome assembly GCA_032207245.1 of Pardosa pseudoannulata. Taxonomy (NCBI): domain Eukaryota; kingdom Metazoa; phylum Arthropoda; class Arachnida; order Araneae; family Lycosidae; genus Pardosa; species Pardosa pseudoannulata. The sequence goes on from JAGEOH010001025.1 coordinate 16,032, forward strand.
ACCGTTTACACAAATACCTTGTAAATGCTTTAACAGTGGCAACACTGCTGGAAAAACGCTATGCAACAAAATCAAAGAATGTCTCGTATAGCACAAATGAGTTAGATACCTACCTTAACTCTCAGCAGAAAGACTCGTCCTTCCTACATCATACGAATGAGGTGTGACGAGAAAAACTGATCCATGTATTAGCTTGCGGTCTAAAGTAAGTATTGTCACGACGTTTTCAAAACAAGAACTACTAAAATGGATAAAAATTCCATGTGCTGGTTGGTTGGTTGTTGGTTGGAGCTTAATGGCACTGCATCCTTCTGGGATATATTGTGCTAAACACAAAAACTAATTAATAAGAAAAATATTTTAAAAAATATTTCAAAGATTAAAACTTAAAGAGAAAGCAATGAAGCAACCAAAAAAAACGAAGAGAAACGAATGTAGAATTAAAAAAGTGAATGAGGTGTAATTATATTATCAGATATAAGGATAAAAACCATTGACTTTTAAAGAGGTAAAAAGTTCAGGATGTGGCGACGCATTTAAAAGACATTTGATATCAGGGGTAGCAGATTTCATATAATGGAAACGATGTTGATTAAAGATGGGACAGTCGATCAGGGAGAGTTTAATGGACATGTCGACCTTACAAATTTTACATGTAGGTGCATGATCTCCGACATACAAGCTTTCGACTGGGAAAGTTCTGAAAACACCGGAGCACAAAGGAAGTGACATATGATGAGGAAGATTTAGTTTAGTTAAAACAGATTTACGGGCAGAACCGTATACCACACATCCGTAATCCAATTTGGAACGAATTAAAGCATGATATATATTTTAAAGACATGTTCGATCAGCACCCCAAGAAGTAGATGAAAGAACTTTTAGAACATTTATAGATTTTTCACATTTATTTCGCAGATGTTTGATGTGTGGAATAAAATTAGCTTACGATCGAACACAATGCCTAAGAATTTTGCTTCATCTTTTATGTTAATCTTATCGCCCGGAAGGTAAATTTCGGGATCAGGATGAAAGTTACGCTTCCGGCAAAAGTGCACCCAGTGAGTCTTAGATTTAGAGAGGTTAAAGACGTTTTGATGTCACCAACTGGCGATTCTATCAACGTCTGCTTGTAACTGTCTCAATAAATCGCATATCAGCACTCTCACAGGAAATGTGGAGATCATCAACATAAAGTGCACCTTTGACTGATAGAGTAACTATTTTTAAAATGTTATCAATGGCAATTAAAAAAAGTGTTAAACTTAAAACACTGCCTTGAGGCATAACTTATTCCTGTATAAAAGTGTCAGAATAACAGTTACCCACTCGGACTTTAAATTCCCTTTGAGATAAGAACTTACTGATAAAAATGGGGAGATTGCCCTTTAAATTTAAATTATAAAGCTGCTGAAGAATACCATACCGCCAGGTCCAGTCGTAGGCTTTTTCAATGTCAAAAATAATAGTGACAATATGGTTGCGCTTAACGAATGTATTCCTGATTTTGATTTCAAGTTCGATTAAATTGTCAGTAGTTGACCTACCTCGACGAAAGCCATTTTGATGATTAGATAAATAGTGATGTGTTTCAATGTAGCAAACCAGGCGGGACTTTACCATTTTCTCTAATAGTTTGCATAGACCGCTTGTTAGCGCCATGGGACGATAGCTCAGATGATCAGTCGGATTTTAAAATAGAAACAACAGTCGCCAGTTTCCAGGAAGCGGGAAAATAATGTCCCTGCCATATTCTGTTGTACAGCAGTAAGAGATAGCTTAAAGAAGAGGAAGAAAGACTTATTATTATTTCATAAGAAATATTGTCCGGACCGGGAGAGGTTTTAAGAATATCGTGAAGAGCATTGTGCAGTTCAAATAAAGGAAAGTTACTATTGTATAGTTCTTGAGTTTTGCTTTTAAAGTTAATCTCTTTTTTCTCCACTATAATTTTATTTCTGATAAAGGAAGTATTGTAACCAACATTAGAACATGTGTTAGAAAGTGAGGAAGCAATCACATTGGTGAAATCCTTAGGGGAAGATAGCGTATTATTGTTCTGATTTAAGATGTTAATATGGTGAGTCGAATATAGTCCGCAGGAATGCTTTATTCTGTCTTACATCTGTTTACTGGTAGAAGTACTAGAAACACTTTCAACGTGTTTCCTCAACGAGTCCCTCTGGCTTTGCCTCAAAGTGGGCCTAAAACCAGCTTTAAACTTTTTATAGCTGGTAAGATTTTCAGTATTTGGGTACCGACGAAACTTGCACCACGCTCTTCGTTGGTGTTTTTGCGAGTTGCGGCACTCTTCATTCCACCATGGTTTGGTTTGCCGACGAAAACGGCCAGAAGTTTTTGGAATGGCAGCGTTAGTGGCAGCAGTGATGACATCCGTTATAATCTTAACTGCTTCGTCAATGCTGTTGTTCAGGATCATATCTCTACTGATGATTGCACGGCTTCGAAAAGTATTCCAATCGGCGAATATAAGTATATAATAGGGCATTTTGAAAATGTGAATGTTGTGCACAGTCGGAGTTAAAATTATAGCAAATTCGTCGCTATTGTGTACATAATTATCTATATAAAAGTTAAAAACATGGAAAATTGAAGGCGAACAAAAGACAAGATCAAGAGTATGAAAAGTTTTGGAGGGAAAAAGAAAATGAGTAGCTTGATATTGTTAAATAAACAAAGACTATGATCAGCGACTAACTGCTCAATCTGTGTTCCGCGTTGGTTGGTATCTGTGCTGCCCCACAAGAAACTATGTCTGTTGAAAACCTCAAGAATTATAATAAAGGATTCATGGAGCTAGTTAAGTAAATTATTAAGTGAACTTTGTGAAATATTTGGTTTTGGCGGTAAATAGACTTTACAAATTGTTAAGCTTCCCGTATGGCGTATGCTGTGTCGGGTGAATAAGTAACTTACAAATTGTTAAGCGAGAATGAGTATGTAAGCGGACGGCAACAGCTTGAAGTTCAGTGAGAAGGATAATGGAAGAAGACGGGTAATCATGAGAGACAAAAAGGGCAACGACACCAGATGCCCTGTCTCTATTAACATGATCATTTCTGTACGTACAAAAATGGCGAATTTTAGCAGTTTTGTTCCCATCCAGGAACGTTTCCTGGAGGGCAAAATAAGCCGAGTGGAAGTTATTAACTAAGTCTCTAATGTCGGAGACATGAGTTTTGAAGCTGAGACAATTCCACGAGAAGAGAGTCATTGTGTACAAAAGAGAAAGGAGAAAAGAACTGGAACCTAAGGGACGGAGTTCGGAGACTCCGTCTCGGAACCAAATGATGAATCAGCTGACATGGCTTCTTCAGGAGAGACATGCATTTTAATGGGCTCATCAGCAAACATAACTTCGGCCTTATCATCTTTTGGAAAATCTGTACGTTTCATTTTTGTTTTTGTTTTAACTGAAGAAGGTGGTAGTTTCTGACGTAGTGGATGGTTTGGAGGTAAAAGTTTTAACCGTCTTTTCATACTTTGTTTATTGTTGTTTGTATTAACTTTACAAGCAATATTAGTGTTATTTTTCTTACATGTGCTGCTTTTATTATTGCTGACTTTTATTGTTGGCTTAATAGTCGTTTAATTGTTGATACCATTGGAAGCTTTTTTGTTATGGAGTAGGTCGGTTTGGGTGGAAACTGATTTTAATGCCTTCTGTACGGCTGCGGCATAAGAAACTCCTGATTTAGGGTTTTTAGATTCTACTACCTTAAGTGCTTCAGGATATGTTAGGTTTTGTTTCGCTCTGACAGCCTGGATCTCTTTTTCAAATTGCCACTTAGGGCATAACTTCGAGAAAGCCGGGTGGTCGCCATTGCAGTTAAAACACTTTGCAGTATTGCTGCAACCCTCACTATCATGTCCCTCAACACTGCAACGAGCTCAAACCATTTATCATCAACATGCCGCTTTCGAGTGTCCGAAACGCTGCCAATGAAAACATCTCAAAGGGTTTGGAATATAAGATCTTATTGAACATCGGAGATACGCTGCAGTTACATGGGAAGGTAGTTTCGGGCTATTGAATGTAAGGATTATGTGTTTAGTTTAAAAGCTTTCGGTTCCACTGCGAATAGTTATGCAGCGTACATCAACGACGCCCTGGTCTGATAAGTTTCCTAAGATTTCTTCTTCTCAAACGTTATAAAATTCAGACTATGATATGACATTGATATGACTATGAAAAACAATTCAGTCACTGACCGCACCACCCACCATCGAGCCCAACAAGGAGATGCAGAAACCTACACCAATGCTAACCGGTGACTATACGCCAGCAGATACTTCCTGAAACGCCTACCACCCTTAACGCAGGGCCCAATAAGAAACCGCAAAGCTTAGACCAGAGCCAAAAAAGACCAGCCAATCGATACAGAAGGGTCACAAAGCACCTCCCGTTTGCTTGGAGCGGAGGCCAACGCACTGTGTCGGGAACAACAATGTCTGACGGGCTGAGTATGCCGGTCGAAAAACCCTCGAGAACCAGGACCCTCATTTCCAAGGACACGAGTCTCCACTCAAGGAAAACACGTGGGTAGATAACACTTCGCGAGATGCTATGTTCAGAACGGAACATAGCATCACGAGAAAATCCCTCACCTCCGAAGAGGTAACCACAACTAGGGAGAAAAATGAAAGGATAAAGTAGGAGAGAAGAGGAGAGGAAAACGGAAAAATATATTAAAGTTCGCTGGGGTACCTCGGGATTGCGACACCCGTGTTTACCTGAAGTAGGTAAACCCCCTGAGGGGTAATGTTGAAATCTTTCAAATTAGAGTAATGGCAGAGAGGTATGTTCAATGTGCTAGAGGTCGTGCATTACGGCAATGTCATCTAGGGCTTCAAGGGGCTTGCGGGGAATCTGCATTTCCTTACAGAACTGTAGCAATATAGGCAAAAGCTTTCAACGAAGGACGCCCAAATGTGGCAGACGTCCATCGGTCAGGTCGTTCTAATGACAGCAGTGCAGAAGTGCATGATGTTGCCACATTAATGGACCGTGATCGTTGCAAAGGATTCTTGAGCTTGCCCGAAAAACAGGATTTCAGCATACGACTATGCTGCAAGTTTAAAGGAAAGCCTGAGCATGAGAAAAATTCTGCATTTTCTGCAGAACTCTATTATCATTCTGCATGACAATGCTCGGCCACATACAGCGCGAGTTGTGACTGATTTGATCTATCGATGAGGATGGGGAGGGCTTTACCATCCACCATACTCCCCATATCTAAGCCCTTGTGACTTGTCTTAATTCCTGTGATGAGGAAACTACTTTGTATCATTCGCTTCCGAATTGTTCCAAAGATTCTTGCGGCAGTAGACTGGTCCATTCAAACTATCATCAGAACAGGCACTTGTACAGGTATTCTGAGACTTCCATATCATTGGAAAAGGGTTATACACAATGGCGACTATATTGACGGGCTGTAAACCATACTGACATTAATCACTTTTACATTCCATGTAAATAAATAGTTGCCACTATTAAAGTTCCAACCCTCGTATAACGAAACATTTCAGTAGCGACGGATCTAATTTAAGCGATATAATTTTTCTTTTCTTCGTCTTATATGCCATGCAGACCGTACAGGCACGAATATACCGAAAACATGGCATTCGACGTCTACAAAGAAGGGGTTTAAAAGTACGTCGACAATCAGTAGTTAGACTGAAAAGAAATTGAAGAGCACTGAGGAGAATTAGACCATTATATCTGCAGATATTGGATTGTCTGGTAAGGCATCATGATGAAAAGCAGTGCATCTGAGTTTTGGATTATTTTCAAGATGGCATTTTCACAGATCAAACAGATGCACGCTTGTTTTCAATTTGCTGAATTCTAAGCCATTAAATAAAAGTGAATACGTCAAAACAATATATTGATACATGTCATTCGATCAATAATTACAAAGTAGAAGAATACCTTATTTTCACTACAAAAAAAAATCTACGATTTGCTTAATTCTAAACCATTGAATAAAACTGAATACGTCAAAACAGTATATTGATAAAGGTCTTTCAATCATTGCTTATATGGAGACCCCTACTATGGATCGACGGTTCTTAAAGAAGTATCCCCAGGGATCACATCATATACATAAAAGGATGCTCAGAAGGGATTCGCACGGGCAGTTAAATAAAACAACTAGACCTAGACACAAGCATTTATTTAAGATAGTGTAATGACTGACGTAGAGCTCTGGATATCAAACTGAACCACCGTTACAGAAGTTTAAAATACTGAAAGTACATATAAGCTACATAAACAAAAATCAGCACCTTCGATGCAACCGAGCTAACTGCTAATGTCACACTGACTCTTATATAGGCAGACAACATATACATACTGCTGTGTTACCACAAAAAGCAATACGATAATTATAAAACTTTACTCATAACAAATATCAATACAGATCAATGATTTCATGTTACAATAATATGTGAAAATACATTACAATACTTTTAATATGTACAAGACACTATTTAAAAAGACTGAACGGCCTTAATCAGAAATGCTGCGGATGACGTCAATTTTCGGCGAATCAAACCGAGGCAGCGACTTTAATTGTTATTGCGTAATCACCACACAAAGTAAAAAATACCTCATTTTCACTACAAAAAATCTACTGATTGCACGATTACGATTTGCTGAATCCTAAACTATTGAATAAAAGTGAATACGTCAAAACAATATATTGATAAATGTCGTTCAATCATTATTTACAAAGTAGAAGAATACCTTATTTTCACAACAAAAAATCTACTGATTGCACGTTAAAGATTTGCTGAACTTTAAACCATTGAATAAAAGTGAATATGTCAAAACAATAAAATGATAAATGTCTCGCAATCAATACTTAAAATGTAAAAAATACCTTTCTCACTACAAAAAATCTACAGATTGCACTATTACGATTTGCTGATTTCTAAACCATTGAATAAAAGTGAATACGTCAAAACAGCACCCAAAGTTCCGAGAACGGTGCTCTTCTGCACTTTTGCAATGCCCCATACAGTCATTGAAACATCCCCTTCTACAACATGAAGAAATCTGATGTAGGAGCAACTCCTTTTCGGATTATTTTCTACCATCTTGCCAGCCATATGCTTGATATTAGATGAGGCTTCAGACACAGACGAGGCAGATAAAGTTACTAGTACAAGATTTAATAAACTTATAAATGCATTTACGAAACTTGACCCGTGCGTTTTGCTGGAAGGCAAAACTGAAGGTAGTAAAATGGTCGTCAACCCGAAATATATGTTGTTAGCGTAAAAGATAAAACTAAAAAATAATGGAATACCCATTTTAAAATTTATATAGCTGATTAAAGATTTTATATCCCAATAAATATCTGACATTTGATCAAAGCTATGTCGGGGATGGCCAACAATAAGCAACTGATAACTACACAATAAATTTTCAATATTCATGCTTACTCCACCCATATCCGGCCCATATAGAAGGGTTTATGGATGAAAATTCCGAGATGGAAGAGAAAGCTCCCACAGTTCGGCTAGTTTAAACCGAAATCTACTGCTTAAGCCCGACTCTGAATGGTTATTAATATCCATACCAGTAGCTGAATTCAAACATACGGGTTTGGGATCTGAAAGGCAGTGCATTACCTTCCTGACCATCGTTTGGCGGGTCTTGCACGGATACTGATTGTGTTTCTTGGTACTCAAAAGGGTTGGGTTAATTTTCATCCATAAACCCTTCTATATGGGCCGGATGTGGGGTGGAGTAAGCAAGCACAACACAGCGTAAAACAGTAGATAGTAGTGATCCAAAGCAAACCAAACCCAAAATTTTGGTGACGTATTGAACTCTCATTTCACAACCCTTATCCGTGCATTTCCCACCAAAAGATGTTCAGAAAGGTAGGGAGCTGATTTTCTGTGTTGCAGTTCAAGGGCTTGAATCTCGCTGAAGGCATAGATATTCGTGGTCATTCGAAATCGGCTTTAAGCAGTAAGCCTCATTAACCCCATGCAGCAAAATAGTAGACCGAATCTCTTTCAACCAACTTAACCCATTTTGTGCGGGTACATTTCGTAGCGAAATTGTACCGGGAGCGGTTTTTTTTTTAGCGTAAATTGCGTTATTCAGTTAAATCTCAATAGATCGAAAATTATTTAATTTTTTAACCAACTTTTCATATTTTATATTGAAATATATAAACAAATATATAAATAGAAATATATAGAAAACAACCATAAGATTTTTGTAAACAAAAAATATAGTTTTAGTGGATAAATTTATAATAGTATCGTAAATATGAAAAATTATATTTCAGAAACGGTGAAAACTTAATAAATATTAAAAAAACGCTTTCGAATGCTGTCTGGAATTTAGAATAAATTATATTAATTATGTTTAGAATAAACGAGAGGTAATGGAATAACGGATAAAATATTCCAATTTAAAGCAAAATATAAATCAGAAAACCAAATTCCCATCTCTATAAAGTTATATAATATTATGGAATAAACATCAAAACTCTCTAAAGTAATTTAAGAAGCGACAGCAAACATAACTAACTAAAAACCTATTACATGGGTAAACACCTACTTCGATGGCTGGCAAACATAATTTTGCTCAGTACAAATTTTGAAGCTAAATTATGTGACGTAAATTCTTATTAATAGGCTTTATTAATTTCTTCCCACATATTTATCTAACACTCGTTAAATAATATTCGTTTCTATTAGCGAGTAATGGTGAAAATAATCAATATCTGAAGTTGGTTCACGCCAACTTGCATCGTTATGGCAAGGATAAAAATTTAATGATAAGATGAAATATGAAAGTATAGAAATACCAAAATGCAGTAACGAAAATACTATAAACAATAACGAAATTATAAATTATATTTCTTTCTCCTATTCCTATTTTATTATGACAACACATACACGTGATTAATGTTGCAGTATTT
>JAGEOH010001026.1:0-25000 GCA_032207245.1 Pardosa pseudoannulata
CATCTTATGGCCTGTTTTAATGAGCGGTGGAATCTCTCGAGAAGTCCATTGGAATATGGATGATATGGTGATGTATGGATCTTTTTAGTTCCCAAGAATTTCGTTAATGCATTGAACAACTGGCATTTGAATTGCCTTCCCTGATCCGTAGTAATACATTCAGGTACACCAAACCGTGAAATCCATCTAGAATAAAAGGTTTTGTCCACCGTATCTGAGGTATAGCCTCTGGCCATCTAGTGTATCTGTCTACACACGTAAGCAGATATGTATAGCCTTTTGATAGAGGTAATGGTCAAACCAAATCGATACGAACGTGGTTGAACCGAGCGGATAGTAAATAAAAATGTTCTATAGGAGATTGTGTGTGTCTATGAATTTTTGATTTTTGGCAGTCTGTACATTCCCTGGTCCATACAGCAATGTCTTTCTGCATGCCAGGCCTTACAAAACGTTGCTGAATGAGTTCTTCGTGATGCACGGGTGCCAGGGTGGGAGAAATTATGAAGATTGCTATAAATAGTGTGCCGGAATTTAACTGAAACGTACTGGCGTATAGCATTGTCACGGACATCACAGAAAAGTGAAAGTCCAGGTACTAATTCCATAGGTAGTAAGTTTAATCCATTGGAAGATTTATCAGCCAAAAGAGTTTGCAATTCCTAATCCTGTTTCTGCTCTTCAGCAATAGCAGAGAATTCTGTAGTTGAGGGTAAACGAACCTCTTCTATTCTGGAGAGTGTATCGGCAACCGTATTTTGAGGACCCTCGACGTGTCTAAAATCAGTTGTAAATTGTGCTAGGTAATCGAGGTGTCGCATTTGTTTAGGAGAAGCTCTGTCTGGCTTTTGTTTAAAGACGAAAATTAGTGGTTTGTGGCTTGTGTAGATAGTAAATTGCCGACCTTCCACCATATGGCAAAAATGTTTTACAGCCTCGTACGTGCTTAGGAGTTCACGATCATGCATGCTGTACTTTGACTGTGCAGTACAAAATTTTTTGGAAACTAATGCCAGTGGTTTCCAGACTCCGTGCTCCAGTTGCTGCAAAACCGCGCCCATTGCCAAATTAGATGCGTCGACCATGATAACCAAAGGATGATTGGAGGGTAACTCAGATCTGTTGCCGACGCGAGGTCATCCTTGCATTTTACGAAGACGGTACGGGCTTCGTCCGACCAGATAATTGGCCGTGTGTCCTTCTTTTTGCTGTCGACTAAATATGTGTTTAAAGACGCCTGCTTTGCAGCGGCATGTGGGAGATATCGACGATAGAAATTCAGCATAGCTAGGAAACGGTGCAAACCCTGGACCGTTTTAAGTTATGGGTAATTCAAAAGCGTAGTAATTCTTTCACAAAGCGGACGAACGCCCTCAAAAGATAGCTTGTAGCCAAGAAATGCCCCTTTAGATTATCCGAGGATGAATTTAGATGGATTAATTACCACACTATATGACTGAAATCTATCGAATACCAAACGAAGGTGGCCAAGGTGGTCGTTTTCGTTTGTTGACACGAAGAGAAATAATCAAAATACGGTAGACAGTAATCTAGGTCCTGTAGAACTTCGTTTATGAACCGTTGAAATATCTGTGCAGCGTTACATAAACCAAAAGTCATGACTGGGAATTCATATAGCCCAAAAAGTGTTATGACGGATGTCTTTGGTATATCAGGTGGATTAACTGGTGTTTGATAGTACGCGCAAATTAAATTTAACGTAGAAAAAATAGTTTTGTCTTCTAAGATTTGCATGCAGTCCTGAATATGTGGAACAGGATATCTATCCGCAAAGGTGACAGCGTTAAAACGCTGGTAATCGCCACAAGGACGCCAATCACCGTTCTTTTTAGGGACCATGTGAACTGGACTGGTCTATGAACTTTTACAGGGGCAACAAGTTCCTTGCTCCAGCATGTATTTAAATTCATCTTTTGCAGCCCTTAACCTTTCTGGAGGTAAACGCCTTGCTTTAAAAAATATTGGAGGACCAGTAGTCTCAATGTAGTGAACAATATCGTGGTTAGCAGTTTTATTGCCAGTTACGGCACGCATAACATCAGGATATCGCTCCAGTAGATTATGGAAAGGTGAATTGCCAAAACTTAACTTAATTCCAAAGTTGGTTGCATTTTTTAGACTACCTATAGCTGACAACTGTGTAATAGTGTCGAGCAAGCGTCGGTTTTATCGTCGACCAAAAGAGAAAATATGTGGAGGAAGTCTACACCAATAATAGGATGTGAAACAGTGGCTATTACGAATGGCCACTGAAATTTTCGGTTCAGGCCGAAATCAAGATACAATAATCTTTCGCCAAATGTGGTTATCTTGGATCCATTTCCTGCAAATAAGTGTAATTTACCTTCGGCCGTTTCGAATCTGCAAGGGAGGGAGGTACAATTGAAATGTCAGCAACTGTATCAACCAAACACCGCATGTCGTATGCTTTGTCAGTCACAAATAATCGAATAATGCACTGGCTGCTGTCACTCAGGACTTCAAGTGACGGCCCACTTAGTTTAAAGTGTTCTGCTGAAAATTGCACGGGGTGTACATTTAAGCGCTATACTGCCAAATCGGTGATGTTAGAACAAATATGTTGCGGAACCGAAGGGAGGCTTTGGCGTCTCCTATAATACGGCAATTTATTGCAAAGTCACGAACTACTATAATGCCCTTCCAATTCATTTTCATGTTTACAACAGCCAATAGACAAACAATAAACTGTCCTTCCGTTTGAAGCTAAAGCCAGAATTGTCATAATTTGAGAATTTGCCCTACTGCGTGAAATCGCCTTATTGCGGTTGCGGGACTGTGACCTGCCGCGAGTGTGAAACTGAGATCTCGTTGTTAATGCTACAACTTGTGACTATAACTCCGCCATTCTTGTAACGTCACCAAACAATGTTTTGCCAACGAAAAGTTGAGTTGTAGTCAGCACTCGTATTTGTTTACAAACATGCATTTTCTCTTTACACTCTATTTTTTCCCACTTGAAAGCAATGATTTAACTATCTCAAAAATAAATTTTGACAACTACATTGAGATATACTGATTAAATAAACTATGCTGCTGATATAAATAATACTGATATAAATAAACCCACAAAATGTACTGGTTGTGTATGAACTTGACGAAAAGTGAAACGTGACAAAAAGTGACGAAAGTGTTGATATAAAATCTTTTAGATTTTAAAACAAAAAACGAGCAAAAGGGCATTTTGAAAGCTTATAGATTATACCTGGTATACCAAAAATTTTAAACATAATCTCAAATTATAATATTTGGTTTGAAACCTTAGATTTTATATTAAATACGGCCATATTCCAGTTTAGTGGGCTTGTCAAGACCAGCTCAGTGGGCACGTCACACGCAGGTGATATCGCCAAATTATAGAACCCAGGTTTCTGGCAACCTTTTTTTTTAGGATTCTTCCGCCCCCCCCCCCACACAAAAAAGTGGTGGTGTCAATCTGAGCCTTTATTTTAGGGTATTGGAGGAAATGACACGTGATTAGAATATCTGACCGTTTTTGGTTCTTGTAACTAACAATACTTCAAGACCACCGAATTTGGATTTTCTAGCGTCCATTTCGGCCATACTCTCGAATTTTGTCCATTTCGGCTATGATTTTGTGGTTTTTTAAATTTAATTTAATTTTCTCTTAAGTTTCTCTCTAATACTTTTTGTAAACTGAGAATGGCTTCTGCACGTTTTCAGGTATGATAAGTTTTTTTAGGGATTTAAGGGATCAGGGGAATTGGCTATTCTTCTGCAATGGTGCATGGGTGCTGGTCTATGGCTGGAGTTTATGAATGTCCGATATGCACATCTCTCATGCGTCTTGTAGATAAAAGACTTAACTGATGGATGCATATAGGAATACCGTAAGAGTGGAGTGAATGAGCATTGGGTTAATAGATACGTGAGAAAGAGAAGTTGGTCTGATTTAGGTCATTTCAGTTTCTTCCAGATTTTAATGTTAACGTATATGTGGGTTTATAAATTGCCTAGTGTATCGAGCACGAACTTAAAATTTTCAAAAATGCAGTAACTGATTTGTTTAGCTCTTCTAGGAAGATTTGCATTGATTTTGTTTTAAATTCTTCTTCTAAAATTGGAGGTGGAGATCATTGTTAAAATTGATGTAAGTAAATTTGGGAAGAGTAAATTAAATAAGGGTGGAAAGATTGAAGGTAAGTGGGTTTTGGGAGGAATAGAGAGGGGTACTAATAGACGTTTTTTTTAGGCTGTCGAGCATAGGAATAGGGATACTTTATTGGCAGTCATACGAAAATATGTACATCGGGAAAATATGTATATGTGCATATGTGTACTACAACCATTTCTGATTGTTGGAAAGCCTATGATTGTCTTTGAAATGAAGATTTTGATCATCTGAAAGTTAATCATAGTGTACTTTCAAAGACCCTGATGCTGCAACCCACACCAATACAATTGAGGGTTTGTGGAGCTCAATTAAGAGATTCCTCCGCGCAGTTCGTAAGTGTGAGAATCAATTTGATTCTTACCTTTGTGAATTTATGGGGAGGAAAAGGAAAGAAAATCCACAAAACGTTTTCCAGGATTTTTTTAAATGAATAAAACGCTTGTATCCTCCATACGCGTGATACCTAAATTAGGTAAGTGCTTTATTTTATATTTTATGTTTAATTTCCGAAGTGATATCCTTAATTAAACAAGTGATGTTATTATATTTCACATTTATATTTTTTCAAAACTTTTTTATTAAAATTGTATCTAAGTTTAATAAAAAAACAAGCAGAAATATTTTTAAACTATCAATATTTTCCAGTGTATTACATTATTTTTTAAAATATATTATTTCGGGGAAAAAGTTATGTTATTACGGTCTCTACCACTAACGCTACAGGAGATCAAGGGTGACTTTACATTTCTTGGATAAGAAAAATCATTTTACCCCCTTATTTTCTTTAGAATTTTAAATTAATAATTTTTTTTAAATATTTACTCCGTTCTTTTATTTCTGATTTTAAGCTAATAATCACTAGAAGTAATTTGTAACATACTTTATTAGTTTATAATTATTTGATAGTTTTAAAATAATTTCATTAAATATCAAGAGTATTTTACAAATATAATTAAGTATTTTATAAGTATAACCGCCTAAAAAATTAAATAATGCTTATAATTTGCTTAATTTGTACCTATTGCAAATATTCCGCACTTTTTATTTCAGTAAATAGTAAAAAAGCGCATTTTAATACTTAAAAAACTCAAATTTGATTTTGTATTCACCATAACAACATTTCAAACCTTTTTCCATTCAAAATATGCTTTGAGATCGGGCATAAATTTAATACAAGACGAAGCACAAATTGTAAACACCACTTGACAACAATTGGAGAATTACTTGAACAAAAATATAGCCAAAACATGGAGGCCGGCATCCGCAATTGGGATTCCACCTGAAGTAAAATTACGGAAGCAAGAATTTAATCACAGGCTGCTACCATATTACAGTCGACATGTGTCACTGGTGACTTACACGTCATAATGACGTCAGAAATCAACAGATATGGGAATTTGGAACCATAAATTTCCTTCTCTGACATCCTTATGACGTAGAAATCACCAGTGACATATATCGACCGTAATATAGTAGCACCCACAGACGTATCAATAACACCAATTGGATGAGTATATTAGGAAAAACATTGAACATTCTACCATAATCTTTTTAACTTACCTCAAAAGTACGAGAGTTGTTTTAATTTATGATAATTAAACACAGATATACGTACAAAATGATCTGAACAAAATAAGAAAACGAAGTGTTTGATTTACAAAATTTTACAAGCTTGATACACAAGCGCAAAGCAAAGCGTGATCGAAATGGCATTAAATACTGACGATTCTAAATGAAAATGTATCGATATATTCTATCATATGCAATCTTTCGAATTCGACTAATCAGCGATTAATGCCACCATGAGAATTAACAGCCTTCCCTTTTTCTCTGGATCCATATACTGCACCTAGATCACAGGAGATGCTTATATTATTATGATACACAAACTCACCTCATACCAGGGGACAAACTAACAGTTCTAAATTATAACGTTTATCGTAACGACTAAACATCTGATACTAACTTCCGTATGAGAGAAATTGCTATCCTTATTAAAACACCCTCACCATCCCTTAATTTTGCTTCACTTTTAAGTAATTAACGCCACTGTCATTAATATTCACCTTAATAATCTCCGCACTTACACCCTCATCACAACTTATACCCCCTCGCTATTGCCTTAGAACCATCAACTACAACTTAAATAAATTTAAAATATTGTGGAAAAGGGAAAGACGAACTATGATCCATTGCTTTTCTTTTTGTATTTTTTTGAAAGTTTTTCCCTTGCCGGATGGCAACAGAAAAGAGAAGAACGATTTTTTGATTTTATTTCGTTTTTTGAGTTGTTCTCTTATAATCTATGTATAATGTACGTATTTTAGTGTTTTGTCGTGTTAAATAAATGTATTATTCGTTAAGAAAGACTTCATCTTTAAATCGTGATTGAAGAATACATCTTTCCAATGCGTCCCATGGCACCCGAAGTTGAAAGGGTAAGAGCCGTTTGATATTTATTTTTTCGATAAATGCTCTTCCCTTAAGGTCGAAATTTAATAGCACAAAAACGATTAGCCATAAAATATTGAAATTTTGTACTTAAGATGGTTGTAATATCCAGTTGTGCACCTCCTATTTTAATTGCAATCAGCACTCTAAATAACGAAAATTCTCAATATGACGTTCGTTAATGCTCTATGTCTAGTGAAGAACTGAAAAATATAGACGCATTCACAAGCACTGCTATTTAATCCTGCTGCTGTATTCTGGTCCATTTTGACCCAAAAGTCATTTAATTTTGCGATAAAATCAAAAATAACAAGGCTATTATATTGGGGCTTCATGAATATGCTCAGTTTACTGTTCTGTGAGATATATTTGTTTTTTGTTTTGATTGAAACGTAAACCTACTTGTAAATAAAAAATTCACTTTAACTGTGTTCAGGTTGTTTTGGATCCTAATGATAAAATATATAGATTTAAAAAGAAAAAACAAAATTTCCTCTTTGTGATATGAAAAATACACACATTTTGATATCGAAAATGTAATTTTTGTTAATAACCATTATTAATGTATATACATATAATATTTATTTTATGGTTATATATTTTTTCTGTAAGCGTAGTGATAACAGAAAGTCGAGGCATAAATACTTAGAAACAGTAGAAAATTCCAAAAGGAAAAAGGTAATCCCCTCAAACCTTTTCTTTTAGACTACCTATCGACTCAAAAATGTCATGACCAATGAGAGGCATTAAATTCTTTTTAGAAATTTTCCCTTTTTTATTTGAAAAGCGTTTGTAGCTATGAAGAGAGTTCAGAGTAATCGTACCAATTCTAGCTTATAAAAGGGTTTTACACACACACACACACACACACACACACACACACACACACACACACACACACACACACATATATATATATATATATATATATATATATATATATATATATATATATATATATATATATGAACTCAATGTTGGAAGAAATAGATATGTTACTAACTGCTTCAGATGGAGAAATTGTGTCGGAACCAGAAGATCACATTTCTGAAGCTTCTAAATTATCTTCGGACGACGATGAACCAGAAAAGACTTCACGGACAGCATTTATATGTCCAAATATAAATCAATTTAGTATAGAAGTGAGCCTTCTATACAAAGAAGTAAAGGTGCCTCAAAAAATATTTTGAACCTTGCACCCGGACCTTCAAAATACACTACTTCAAGAATTTACGATGAACTGTCTACTTTTAGATTGTTTGTTACAAAAGAAAGAACAAATTGTCATCATAAACACAAATATAAGAGAAAAAATGTTTGGAAATGAGTGTAAAAATTTTTTTATAGTATTCGATTCAGCGCCTTTATAGGTTTACTTTTGCTTGCTGATGTATTCAAGTCCTGTAATGAATGTAAAGAAAGTTTGTTGGATTTAAAGAAAGGCAGAGCTATTTTCAGAGCCACAACGAGTCTGTAAATGAGTGTAAAAAAATTTTATAGTATTGGATTCAGCGCCTTTATAGGTTTACTTTTGCTTGCTGATGTATTCAAGTCCTGAAGTGAATGTAAAGAAAATTTGTTGGATTCAAAGAAAGGTAGAGCTATTTTTAGAGCCACAACGAGTTTGTAAAGATTTTTCCATATATCGAGAGTTTTAAGATTTGAAGATTGAGAAACACGTTTCTGCAGGAGACAAAAGGATAAATTTGCTGCCATTCGAGACTTATGGGGTAAATGGGTGGATATATTGCCAAAACTTTTTAATACCAGTGTATATGTAACAGTTTATGAACAGTTAGTTTCGTTCAGAGGAAACTGTCCATTCCGGCAGTATATGTCTTAAAAACTAGCAAAACATGGCATAAAATTTTGGGTTTTATTCGACAATGAAACAAGTTACGTCTGGAACATTCAATCATATCTTCTAAAGCCAAGAAACCAGACACGAGATAAAAATCAGGATCTTGGGATTGTTTTTGATTTGTCCTATGGTCTCAATGGACATAATATAACATGTGATAACTTCTTTTCCTCATATACACTTGGACAGATGTTACTGAAAAGGAATAATACTATGATTGGAACAATGAGAAGAAACAAACCTTCCATTCCTCCTGAATTGCTCCAAACCAAAAACAAAGAAGTTTATTCATCTATATTTGTGTTCACATATGAGACTATGCTTGTGTCTTACATACCCAAAAGAAACAAATGTATCATTATTCAAAACACATTACTCTCTGAAAAAAAATTGATACTTCAAAATCTAAAAAAACACAAGCAATTCTTGATTATAATTCTGCTAAAGGTGCTGTGGATACCTTAGATAAAATGATTTCGTGTTAAATGTAAAAAAAATTGCATAATATAATTCAAACTTAAAATTTCTTTTGTGTGAAAAATGGAAGGTTCACATATTTTTGCATTAATTTTTTAATTTAATATTGATAAATATGCCTAAGATATTGTGTTTTATGTTGGATAATTTTTTAAAGACAAAAAGAAATTGTTGAATTGATTTTGTTAAAAAAATAAAGTAAAAATATAGTTAATAATAGAAATAAGAAACATTGCATTAGATCCGAGTACAGGTGTGTATAGACGAAATGAACACAGCAGCAGGGTTAAGCAGAACCATAATGCATTTTATAACTATTTTTTAAAATTTTAAAAGGTAGATACGAAAACAAATTATCTACAAAGAATGATTTCGAATTTTTATTGTTTTATATGACCCTGGTAGGAAGCATTTTAAATGGAAAAAATATTGGTTTATAACGAAGTATTTATGTAACGGGAAAATATCGAATTTATGGATATTAACGTTGCCAGATGGCAGTATTTGAGCTCTACTCAGACAATACCATTACCTAAGAAATGACACTTACTTTCTTTTTTCAAAGAAATCAACAAATGATAATTTAGATGACGCATTGTACAATAAGAAATATATATAAATTAATATGTGTACAATGAAGTTATGTAATGTCCACATGGAACTTTTTAATAAAAAAGGGAGTTGTGGTACAACTAAATCTTCTCGCAAATTTCTGAAGGATTATCTGAAAAATTATCATTGAAATGTAATATCATCTTTAAGAAATTATGTCCGAAGGAAATCGAGGCTAAGGAGAAATACACCACTTGTGACGTTGCGACTATCAGTTTCTAACGTACAAAGGACTTTGACTTTGAAGGACAACCGAGAAGCATTTAGTCTGGGAAAGTGACACTATTGGACAAAAGATATATTTTCCAGCTTTGACAAGCTTTCCTTAATAATTTAAGGCGATAGATGAAGGCCTTGTCAGACAGAACGGCACTGGATAGTGAAAATCTCAGACAAACGGGGAGATGCTTCCGTGACAAGCTGACGAACAATCCTGCCAGGAATGCGAGAAGCGCGAAAATGAAAAGAGGGAAGAAAAAAGGTGACGAGAAAGGCCATAAAGTTTGAGCATACGAGTTTCTCTTTCCTTAAGATCACATAATCAAGTGTCCTGTTAACACTCATACCTAGAGTCAAGTATAACTTATTTTCTTTAGAGATCTGATTTTTTTTTAGCTTCTATAGAAGTTATTTTACACTCGGTGAAACATTCCACTCATTCCGAGTCTCCTGTCTCTCTAGAAACTGTTTTAAAATTTTAATTTTGGTCAATAAATATTTGTTTTTGTTCCCAAAATCGTGACCCTGATCTCAGTTTCATTACAATTACGTACTACCAAAAATAGAGGAACCCCGAGACGCCCGACAGTTTGTTTTTTTTATATGTGCCTCTGTAGAACGCTGAAATTCCGCCAAAACATTTGGGAAGGGGGTGTTCTATTCTCTAAAAAAAAAGTCTTTGGGAGAGCTTTTTAGTATTCAAAAGTAATACATTCGACATCGACAACAACAACCATTTTATCTTTCTTTCCATATCTCTTTCCGCGTTGCCACCGACGGAAAACCAAAAACATCCGAGATCGCGACAGGGGAGGGGGAAGGCTTGTAGGTCAATTCCGAATTTTGGTTAAAAGTCATAGTAAAAAGTTATTTTCATTGTATTGTAAGATATTTTAGTTTTGTTAGCTATATAGATGCTTCAAATTGTAACTGAAATGAGTTCTATGAATCAATTAAAAGCGAAGTTTGAGACTGTTTCGTTACCAGTATTCGTTCAAATGTATTATCACAAATTTAGCAAAACAATCTCTTGATTTATCTTTCTTAACCATTTATTTTTGTGAAAGAGGATTTTACAAATATGCTATGGTGAAAGCAATTTATAGACACAAAACTGACATCGCACCAGATATACGAATTTGATTATTATAGAGCATAAAGTGAAATTTAAAATTGACTATGGAATAGAAGCAGCAATAGAGAATGTGTGCATGGCGTCATGTGCAGCAAAAATTGCAGTTCAACTTCCACGTTGGCAAAATATTTGAATTTCCAACTGATTGTTATTGGGGCTTTAATTTGGTCAATTATCTGAAAATGGTAACAAGCTGTTGTACGTATGGCTGTACTAATCGTTTCAAAAAAGGTGAAAATATTGCATACATTGCGAATGCTTTGGATAAAAGCTTTGAAAAGGCAAGACTGGACTCCAAATTCTTCTAGAATTTGCGGCAAACATTTTCAGAATAGTAATAAAACGTTAACCTTACAGTAATATAATAGATTATATAAAATTATTATGCTCTAAGAATTTTTTTATTATTACTAAGTTGTTTTTTTCATATTTCTAATGTACTTTCTATGCTTTTGTGAGAAGTACTGTACCTATAAATGTAATTATTTTTTGTCCTTAAAATGATCAAGTTTTGTACATTTGTATTAGATGCTTATTTATGTAATAGTTAATTGTGCCTGTGTAACACAAGCAAAGTAGTTATACTTTGATTATGATACTTAATAGTACTGTGTAAAGTTTTAATTTTTTAATAATATGTAATTTTGTAAATGCTCAAAAAATCTATTTTGAATTACTTGGCCAGTTTCTGATGTTTCCTTCCCCTTCCATTAAATAAAATTTAGTTTCATTGTATACGTGATCCATATCGAAGTTCATAAGATACAATGAAAAAGAAGCAATGTTTTGCCAACGAAAAGTTGAGTTGTAATCAGTACTCGAATTTGTTTAAAAACATGCACTTTCTCTATAGCACCCATCTCATTAAGTTCTCAGGTAGCACATATATATCGGCCAAAATTAAAATTGTTATACCGGCCTTTAATAAATGGATATCTCCTTCTAAATGATAGCCCGGAATTTCATATCTAAATATAATATATATATATATATATATATATATATATATATATATATATATATATATATATATATATATATATATATATATAAAAGTTTTTTTGGGGGGAATGTGCTGAACCCACATAACTCTTCCCTTTTTTGGATACAACCAAATGTTTATTCCTCGCCTGATGAGTATGTATATCCATGTATGGAAAAAATAGACAAGTCTGCAAAAGATGGATTACAATCTTGACTAACAAAATGAAGATACTAAATGGCATTAAACTGACTAGATATTTTATAATGATACAACCTGGCTGTGGATTTTAAGTTTTTGTAAAAGTATTTTTCCAAAATTGAAATTGCATTGGGATTTATGCCATTTTGCCTTTTAAAAAGCTTCTAACAATAATGCTAAAATTTCAATATTTTGCAATGTAAAATCATACAGGTGAGGAAAAATGCTCAGGTAACTAAACCTCAAGTTTCTTATTCTATTTCAAAGAAACATGGAAAAAATTACTTCAGTCTACTTAAATGTAAAAATTTTGAAAGAAACATATCTATTTGAATGCATCATAATACTAATTTATATATATATATATATATATACATACATATATATATATATATATATATATATATATATTTATATATATAATATATATATATATTATATGATGTTCAATCCCCAGGCTGGGCAAGGTTGATTTAGGCTTTCATCCCTTCAGTGGCTAGATGAACTGAGGACCAAGCGTGCTTGGGAACTAAACACTGGGGGTTCCACATAAGATTGACCACCTAACTGGAACATATGCTTCGTGTCCCAGGGTGCTTGATCTGTAAACAGAGATTGGCACCGTAAGCCCTGGCCCCCTAGGGGCTGTTGTGCCGATGAGTTTAGTTTTAGTATATATATAAATAAATAATTCCTTGGAACTTTTGAGTCTGTAGACACAGAATAATTCTTATCAACCTATCACTGCACATTTTTATTACATATCATTAAAAGCTATGTGAATGGGGACAAAGAAAATAAAGAGATGCAGCCAGCAATGTAATATCACAGTTTTATTTCCAAATAAAAAATAAGTAAAAGAAAAAATATCAATGCACACTGTCTTTTTATTTATTGACAGGAAAATGCTGTGTTCACAAGGGTAAGTTGACTCCTCAGGTAAACCAGTTCATATAAACCAGATTCCACAGTTGAGGCAGGGAGAAGGTTATGAAAAAAATAAAGGCTTTCTGCAAGATGAAGGTATCAACTGCTAAGGACAATCTTTAATCTTTCAAGAGTGTAAATGCTTATGATATTTTCTTTCAGCAAAATATTTCCCACCAGGAACGGTCACATCAATGAATAGTTGGAGAAAAAAAAACAAGATACTTAAGTCCAGGAAAAATAGAAGAAACACACTTAACTTGTCTTTGCTGCAGCAACTTTGAACAGGCTTATTATGTGCTTTTCCTAATCAATGAAAGAACTAATGATATTTACTCAGAACCTACTTTAGAAAAGGAGAATAATAATTCACTTTTCTTAAAATTTTAATTTGTTCAAAATTAAAATTTAATTAAAGTTTAGTATCTGTTACCATTGTATCACTTTCTTGATAATATAACAATGTTCTACATTACTGAACCCATCTCAAGAGTACAATCTGTAAACTTCTTCATAAGTGTTGTCTAAATCTGGCAGCAATCAACACCTAGCTACCAAATATCATACTTCTTTGAAGTAGAACTTTATAAAGACAAATGAGAAAAAGTTAAAAACTTTTTCATATACATGGTTTATCCACGTTATATGTAAAAAACCCTTGATAACTAATGTGATCATATCATAGTCTTACCTTCTCTCACAGAAAACCATTTAAAAAGCAAATTAAAGACACAGAGAGGTTGAACAATTTCAGAACTCATTTTGATTGAATTCATTGCGCAGGCATTGTCGCAATTAATACATCTTGTGTTAAAGAGTACATCTTAATCACTCTCAGATCTTACAAAGAATAATATCATCCAGTTGAATAACTGTACATTGTAAACTGTGTTTTGACAAAATAACAAACCAACAAGAATGTACAATGAAGTCAACAAATCACATTCGCAACAAATATGTGCAGAGATGCCATTTTACATTACGATCATGCTACTTGAAAGTCAAAGCAAAATACATGAAATCAATGTATTGAATGCTCGAGTTACAGAAAATCTCCAATAATCAGATGACTGTGACAAAAGAATAAAATAAAAATTAACCTGAAGGTTAACATGGTATAAATAAACAAACAATGTAACAAAGTATTTATACACTAATTTACATAAGTATTTACAATATAATATGTACATAACAGTTTTTTCAGATAACAGAAATTATTTTTCTCTTTCTTTTGCTTTAATCATCATATCATGATTTTGCAAATGATTTAATAATTAAGAAAGGCAAAATCATTATTTGATATATTATTACTTTTGAAACAATGGAGGAGAATAGTGCTGCTGTGAATTTATTCCAAAGATTTTTAACAAGAAATGGTTAATAATATAAAAAATGAATTACTGTGAAAAAATTTTTATGCTTTCTTAATGAAAACTCCAGCTAGTTAACTTTTGCAAAGTTAAGAAAGATCCAAAGGTGATTGCACTGTAAACAAAAATAGATTTTGAAAACATATAATTGTTCCATTGTATCAAAATTTCAGATTTATAGATGACAAGAATATTTAAGTGCAGTTAACACTATTAGAATTAAAAAATCAATTTTCCTGAAATGAAATGATAAACATCATGATTTATTTTAGATTTACATAAAAATGCTTTTTTTTTTAAGCAAGATAATTTAATATAGCAATAACTTATCTGAATTTAAAAAAGCTGTTTGTAATATGGAAGTGAAATTTGTGAATGAGTATTTTAAATGAAAGGAATAATTTAAAACTGTATAAGTTTTGATCAAAATATAGTTACTGAAAATTAACCAAGACCTATTTCAAACGCAAATATTTTACTCAACTGCTAAATGAGATGAACAAAATTGTATAAAATATATCCTTTTCAAATATATTATATATCCTTTACAATACTTTAGCTACAGTAAAATTTGAATTTGAATTAGAATTCAAATAGCAAAATGGTGATTTTTGTTTAAACTTTTAATATAATGAATATTTAATATGAGATAATGTAATTTGAAAACAATTAAAAAATAATAGATAATATATTCCAGTAACAGCAGAAAATAAGTATCTGAGAAGAAATAAAACAGAACAAAAGAGAAAAATTGCAGTTATTACCCACTTAATAAATGTTTCAAAACAACTGTTTCTTAACAAAAATTTATGAGTATGTTTAATGTGGTTTTACAGTTAAATTAACTGCAGGCACATTTTCCCTCAAATTTTCTGAGGGTTTAGAAAGTAAAACTTTAATATTTAACATGTAGATATGAAGAAGTAGTACAAAGATGGACACTTGAAAGCACTAAAATAGCTAATTGTGCAAACCGGGCTTAATAAAGAAACAATAGCTTTGTTAACTTATTTTCCCATTCGGTTGCCAGGTCAACAACATGAATTGACACTTAGACCACAATAAAATATGTAACAACAGAACTGGAGAGTTAATAACTGAATAAATAAATTTCCTACTAATTTCTAGAGTTCAATCTTTTTTTAAAACTTTTTATGGAGCACTTTTTTTGGTTTTGTTAACCATATTATAAAATATTTCCCTGTGTACAATCTCTTTATTTTCACTAATCCAGCTGTGACATATATCAATCGATTCACATATAAACCATTTATTTTAAAATGACAATATGATGTATGATATAGTTATTCCAGACTGTGCATATAAAGAATTATTTATCTTAAAAAATTCATGGAAAATTTCTTTAAGTAGAAAATTGTTTGACAGAAGATGCTTCTATGTGAATCAAGATAGATTTTGTTAAAAATATTTAATGCTACCGAAAACAACATCAATATTCATTTTCATGCAAAAACTACAAATATAATAGCTTATGATGATTATAAAACACAATTTGAACAAAAACTTAAATTTTTTTTTTCTGTCAAGCTTAGGAATTAATAAAATTTCTCCATTAGTTTTAAAAGAAAGAAAATTCTTAAAAGCCAGAAAACCAAATTCAAGTCACTACATAACAATCTTGTAATTATATTACTTTTTCACAGCAAGTCAGAGTACACATAAAATTTTCATATTGAGAAATCTAAGCTTAGGGATGCCTTTATAAGAAATTAACTAAGATAGCTTTAAAGAATTGATATGAAAAAAAAAAAAACTTTTCTGCATTAACCCCAAATTTTAATATAATTTTTAGTGCTTTGTCATATTTTGAATATACAAACTGTTATAAAATGTGCATTAAACAATTTAAACCTAATATTTGAGAGAGTGTAACAGCTAAAGAGCTGTAACATAAAATGCCAAAAAAGTAGCATACTAAAAATCTTTGCCATTTAAAATTCTTAAAAGCTTTCTTTTTTACATTTATTATGGAAATTAAGATCATAAACCAGAAAATTATTGTAGTACAAAAAAATGTTCTTGAGGTTTATTTTCCTGATTTCTTTTATTTTTCATAAAAATGCTCGTTAAAATCGAATTTAATGAGCATTTTCATGAAATAAAAATGTGATATTAAAGGTCTTAAAATTACCAATATCACTATGATGTTATAGTTTAACACAATAAAGATATTAAAGCCTCAAACTTCACATTTTAATTTTTCCTCTTTTACATCCTTCTTTAAAAATATGATAAACTAAAACTTCTTTTTATTTAACTTTTGGTATAAAAGAAGAGAAACTAAAAAGAGTTCCAAGTAAAAATTTCTCAAGTGATTTATCCAGAAAAGAAAAAAAAAACTATATAAGCGATCCCAGATATTAATATCTATCTATCATTATTTCATTAATCATTTTATCTATCATCTAATTAATTCCACACTTGAGAGGTTAGTTAAAAGAACCATCATTTTATGTGATCATTGAATGAAGAATTTTATTTTCATGCAAAGTTGCCTTGATTGCTACAACAAATTTAGAAAATTTTTGTAACATTTTATTTTCTATTCTGACAGTACTTTAATTCTTATTAATTCATTGCATCAATGCTGTTCTGGCAACTTCCCCTAAATGACAGTATGGAACTCAAACTATTAAATATAGATATTGCTCTCATGTATGGAAATTGAAGTATTAAACATATAAATTGAAACCTTGATAAATTTTCCAATCTTACTGAATATATTTATTCACTGGAAAATTCTGTGGGGTATTGTGTTATACCTAGAGAAATTATGCAGTATTGGTATACATTTTATTGTTTGAATTCACTGTTTGACAATTAGTCATTCCCTGACATTTAAGAATGGACATTTTGAAACAATTGTCTGTAAAGGTAGAAGCTCCCTACAGTCAGCTTGATTCCTGCTTTTATTATTAATGTCATGATTCAAATTTTTGAACAATAAATTTTTATTTTACTTGCACAAGGAGTTTCATAACCATGTCTGCTGACAAGCCTTATTTTTGACAACAGTTAAATATATTTTAAGCATACCCTCGAGAACACAGACAGTTTGATGTGAGGTACATATAGATGACTAAATTTTCTGATGTCTCAAATGGAAGCAAGGATGAGATTTAAACCGAAACTTCCATTGTGAAGCTTATCTACCACTTATGTACAAGCAGTTAATGTGTTTGCTGCTCAACATTTCCATGAGCTCACTCTGATGAGAAAAAAATAGGGTAATTAATTAGTAATGAGAAAATTCAGTGGCACATTACATGAATAGTTATTTTCCACTAGAATATATAATGAGTTAAATGACTGCACAATGAAAAAATAAAGTGAATCAAGGCAATACATACAGCCATTTGCAGAGGTATTTATGTTTTTATTCTCTTTTTTAGATGTTTTCTGTTGAATCTTTGTCATAGAAAAATAACTGAATTTTGTACAGGTAATTAATAGTTTCATTTGTTAATTTAGAAATAAAATCTTTCTGCTTTTCAAATCAACATCATTTTAATAAATTAATCTTATAAAGAAACAAAACTCATTCATATCAATTATTCGCTAACGGTTTACATATGTTTGCTTACACATCTGCTCCTGTCTGATTTCTTACTAATTAATAATAGCCTTGACCGAAGAAAGCTATCTGACACATTCCGAAACTAAACAGATTTCCACCCTTGAATACATTTCTTGCTGGTCCATAAAAAATAAATATTTCGTACCCCTCAATTTATTTTCTTAAATCTCGGCAGTGAGTATTCTGACTGCTTAAACCGTGCACTGGCTTTTAAGAGTTTTCCTCAATCACAACAGATTTGCGTGAGTTGGATATCTTCCCCGGGAGGCAGAGCCCCGAGCAGATCACACCCATCCGTTGTCGGGTGCGGCGCTGATGCGAGGTCCCCTGCCTTTGCTTAGAGGGATGCGGCTTGTATGGCACGATGAAGGTGGAGAAGATGATGACCCAATGTTACAAAAGCGAAAGTCACTTTGTCCGGGCAACAGAGTAGCCAGAAAACTTTTGGTGTCTCGATGGAGCCACAGACGAATGGACAGCGCCTAGGGAAAAATGATTAATGAACACCGTATAGTTACGAAAGCCATTTTAATGACCGTAATATGTCGAAAGAGTGGATTAAAGAAATCTTATATGCTGAAAATGTCCATAGTATATTCAATTTATACTACATACATATACATTTATTTGTAATATAAAGGGACACTGCAGATATTTGGGGAAAAAAAAAGATCTGCAAGAGCGTTGTTGAAAAAGCAACTTTACAGGTGCCTAGTCAGATTCAGCTTTTTCATACCTCTTTTAAACTGTGTTTTGATTTTGCTTTTTAAATTATTAATTTTGCAGGTTACAGGTATGGGTTTTTAAAAATTCCTTGTAGATTATATATTTGTAGTACATGATAATACTTACATATTAATTTTTTATAGGGGTTCCATATTAAATTTTCTGCTAAACAGCTACAAATGGAGTTGTTCGACCGAGAGCCGAGTCTATATTCTTTAGAGCAGATCGTGATTTATAGTTCCCGCCCTGTGACGTCACTAACCGAAACATAACCAATATCTATTAAAACAGCAGCAGGTCCTGATCAAACAGATAGTGATTCTTGTAGGAAGATTCCCTGCTGAACAGCGCAAGATCATTCTGGTTTTAACCTTGGAGTGCACTTTATCCGATTTGTCTGTGTAGCTCGACGTACTACAAGTTTGAGAGAATCAACCAATCCCAATAGTGATAAAATCTTCCTCGATATATGTCAACACAAGCCGCGAAGAGCTGGTTCAGATTACCAATGGTGTAACGCAAGTTATAACGAGACACTAAACTAATAAACGTACGCTTTTGTTTCATGCTTGAACATAACTACTCACGTATTTACTGATATTCAGAAATCGTATCTTGTAATTTTGGAAATGTCTGTTGAGAACATATTACTGAGGTGAATAAATAGGAACTACTGTACAATCCAAGTAATGTTATTTACCGGATACAGCGCCTACCGCGTCATCAATGTTAAAGAGTGCCAAAATTTAACGTACGCTCAAAATACATCGCAGATAAAAAAGATTATCATCGGACGATATCGCGTTGCGCTAAGTTGCGAAGATATAAGAGTTTTTAATATGGATTTAAGAAGTTTTTGCACCAGAAAATAAGAATCGATTTTAACATCTGTCCGGAGAATATTTGACAACAGGCAAAAAATAATTGAACATTAATTAATAATTTAATTTAGAGCGTAAGAGTGGGGAGGGCGAATTTTTTCTAACGTAACAACATTTGCCGTATTAGATTACTGCCCACGGAAAAAAAATATCTTGATTCTGCGCTGAATAGGCAAAAGGTTTTGTTCCAAAGTACAGTAAAAGTCTACATCCTGAGCCACCGGATTGTGGCTAAGAAACGGAAATTTGATTTTTATTTTCGCCTAATTTATGCCCTTATCGGCCTCTTAGTGTTTACGATATTCTGGATTTGCCATGACTAACATTTAATTTACTGGCCACACCGTTATTTTTCACACAATGATTGTCTGTTACGGAGTCCACATATTAAAATCATAGCTGTTGACATGGATCTTTGTAGTCTTTCAGAATCATCCTTAAATTATTAGCTAGAAAAAATTAAGAATTTGCTATTTAGTCAGGAAAGACAGCAAGAAGAAAATGGACACAGTAGAAACTCTTCTAATTCTTTATTATTTTGTATTCAATTACACTTCCGGATTCTAAGGATCCTTTTGAATCATGATCTGAAAACTGAAGGAAACTACAAAGTAATAAAAAAAAGAATGAGCTTACCACAGTGATAGATACAGCTAGAAACATGAGGAGAGCATTCCACCATTTTTCCACCACCCATTTTTTCAAAATGGCGACACCCTCCGAGGACATGAGCAAATTGCGCAAGGTAGCGAGGGGGCCCGAAGGATCAATCTGTGTAAAAAAAACGTACACATGTCAAATGAGTACTAAAAGGAAAAAAACTGTACAAAGCGTCTTAAAAATGCCAAATCTTCCAAAAATGTTCTGAGCTTTAGTGCGGTTGGTGTACTCAGTTTTTAGCCAATGTAGAGAAAATATGTTTTCAAAAGTTTTCTTATTCAAATTTAAGAATACTGCTTATCAAATCCTTTCATTTGTAATTCTTTAATTTCGTCAGCAAAAACTTTCGTTATTTCCTGATAAACCTGAATAATTTAAATTTCAATAAAAAAACAATAATTGAAAAATTAATTCTAAAACATCTTTATTCATAACTTGAATAAAGAATAAAAAATTAAGACCAATGTTTGAAATTTAAAAATGTAAAGAGGAAAACACTGCAGACAGCTGCTTTGAAACCACACCGAACTTCTCTAAGCGCAATGTGGCTGAAAACTTGCCAGTAGAAAAATGCACAGTAGTTTTACTGTGTGTGTGTGTTTGTTATGTTTTTTTTTACACTAGGAGATTATAAATCATACATCATCTATTTGATTAACATTAATGAAAAAAAAGTTTATTGAATATTTTATACATGCAATATGCATGATCACTAACGAAATAATGCGAGAGAAAAAAAATTCTTAATTGTTAACAACCACTAAAGAAAAAAGATGGGAACACATTGGTTGACTAAACTGGCACGATTAAGTATTTCAAATGATCTCCATTCAATAGGATTATATACTGGGAAGAAATCACAAATTAAAGCTGAGAAGAGAGAACTATAAGGTAAGTAACTATATTACTATATGTCTGCAAAACATGAGTTTAATGCTATCAAAAATGAGGCACAACATTCCTAACCAAATCATTGTAAACTGAAGAAAATAAATATGCACACAAACAGTAAATTATAATGCCGCCTAACCTAGAATATACGTTATAAAAGAAAAAAAAAACCCGAAAGAATCCCAACTGGAGAAAGTTTAAGGAGATTAAGCAGCATAAGTATATAATACACTTATGCACAAAGATATTAAAATCTATTCTTAACCCTTAGAAAGACTGACGTACAATCGAAAATTTAAAGTTATATTTTTACTACACACTGCTAAAACAAATAAAAGGATATAGTAAGTCTTATATAAAACAACGGTACATGTAATTTTTTTTTCTCTTTTTAAGGTAGAAAATAGAAGAAGATGACTATGTAAATTTTTAGTTCTACGTCAAAAACGACACTTTGGACGGAACGAATGAAACTTTGTGTTCTACTGAATGGAATAAAGAAAAAAAAAACTATTGACATTCAGTGAGTGCAATGTTTCGATGAGTGTGGTGCCTATGAAGACATTTAACGGATTTAGAAGCTTGGAGAGTTGTTGGTCGGTTAGAGGAGGAGGGGTCAAACTACGGGACAAGATCATAGCCGTGCAACAGCGCCCAATGGCGATCGGTATTTAGCGCTAACGATTCGAATTCACCGAAATATGAATGCCACTCTTCTTCAAACGACACCTTCGCTCGACTACTGGCACTAGAATTTCGACTCAAACTGTTCGAAACCGACTTCATGCTGAAAGTCTGTATGTTCGTCGACCAATGGAGTTCTTTACGTTAACAGCAAAACCCCGTCGCGCAATGTGGACTGGAGTAAAAATGATTGTCGTAACATTCTTTTTTCTCACAATTCCCACAATTTCTTTTCGACTTGATATTAGGTTATTATCGTCTGGCTAGGCCGTGGCAGTAAAAACAGTCCTGCGTTCGTGCACAAAAGTTTCAGATTCTACGATGGGGGAATAGATGATGTTTGCTGGAATATCCATCAATGGTTGTACCGCTCTCCAAATCGTTTGAAATGATAGGTCGCCGATATAGGGATGAGATCCTCATACATATTATAGTCCCCTAAAACTGCAGCAATTGGAGATGACTGTTAATTGACTAAAATTGCAGGCCCAGCTTGTTAACTTGGTAAATGACTTCTTTTTAGAGGAAGAAATGAGACGAATGGAATAGCTAGTGTGTTTTCCAGACATGAACCCAATAGAGCATGTTTGGAGTATTCTAGGTAGACGATTGTCTGGCCATTTACCACAACCACAAATTCTCCATGAACTGGAAAAAGTTCTTCTAGAGGAGTGGGGCAGAATACCCCAGTGCATCATTAATTGCCTCATTAACTATATGCCTCAAATGTTTTAAACATTGCTGGCCTTCCGGGGAGACCATTATCCCCCCCAGTAAAAACAATTAATTTTCAAGGAAACATTTTTCAATTCGTTTTTCTCATGTGCAGTTTGTGTTTTTTTTTCCTTTTGCATCGTAACGCTCAATAAATTGCAATTTTTCTACCAAAAATAGGTAATTTTTTTTCTTACACAACTTACCACGTCTGTCGATCATGTATCAATCATCTAAACAATTCTCCAATAAAAAAATCGTCCCATAACCACAATATCCTTTAATTGTTTTGAGTAATGCAGTTTTACATCTGCAGATAACATAAAAAACGGGCTTTTGTGTGGAGAAAAGTTAAGCAGCTAAAATGATCTACAACTAACAAAATCTATTTTTCTTACCTCTTGGCAAGATTGATGTACATCACAGTAACCGTTGTAATTGTCACAGGGTGCACCTGGTTTTGCGTATAAATCAGGCACATCGTAAGGAGGTAAATTCCATTCAAAGGAGGATCTACAGGAAGAAAAAAAAATATCCAACTATGTTTAATACAAAACTTTTATAAAAACAAATAACGTAATGCAGCCCAACCGAAAGGAGATAATGAGTTATATTGCCAAAATTCATTTTCAAATAAATTGTTTTTCTGTAATATAAAATGGTATATTTGTAAAATTTAAGTCTACAATGCATAACTTTTCACAGATAATTTAATGATCTAGCACCTAAACTGTGTCCCAGAGAACATTCTATCAGGAATCCGGTAATTAACACTACAGCTTAATGAATCACTGCACAGTAAGGCAATACGTCATTTTCATTAGTTGAAGAATGGTAATGAGTATTATCTCATATGGAGATGAACCGTCTTCCAGAAAATTGTATCCACTCAAATAGTGCATGTTCGGCAAGCAGCTTCACTTTTCCAGTCACTCGATCCATATTACATACTTTTCACGGATTATTTAACGATCTAGCATTTAAATTGTGTCCCGGAGCACATTATATCCGGAATCCGGTAATTAACACTATAACTTACCGAATCACTGCACAGTAAGGTAATATGTCATTTTTATTAGTTGACGAATGGTAACGAGTATTATTTCATATGGAGATGTACCGTCTTACAAAAAATTGCATCCCTTTAAATTGTGCATATTTGTCGTGCAGCTTCACTTTCCCAGTAAAAATAGCGTATAATCAAATATCTCATCGGCAAAAGCCCTAAGCCCTTTTTATTGTGGAAATCATTACTAAATAATCAAATTACTGAGAGGAAAGTCTTATATTTTCCTGGGAAAGGAAAATATTGTGCTACTTAATATATATTACTATACATACGACGGGGTGGTCTATTGGACCTGGTAGTAACATTTCCTACACTAAAGGATGAGTAACAACAACATGCATTTTATACTTTTCCGATAACACCCAAAAACAATTTGAGAAAACCGCATACTTGCAACTGAGTTCGTCCCCTGGTATCTTACAGCACAGTTCACAGGATCGAACCAAAGGGTCACTGTAACTGCGGATGCACTGACACGATTCCAGTCCATACGCCATGCAGATGGATCCTGTGCATTCCTGATTACAAAAGACAGAAAAGTCAGTATATAAGACTGAAAAAGAAGTGATAAATTCAAAATATTCCACTGTTATTTTATGTATCACTAGCTCAGCCTTCGGTCTGGGTAAAGATAATTAGTAACATCACCTGGTCTTTTGATGAAAACATATGTGCAGGCATTTTAATTTTAAAAAAAGTACGGCATTTAAAATTACTACATTTGACATTTTTGTACAATTTATTCTTGACTCGTAATTTTGTTTTTATAATTAAATTCAGCAACGCTTTTCATAAACAAAAGTAAAAGCA
This sequence comes from Pardosa pseudoannulata, assembly GCA_032207245.1. Classification (NCBI taxonomy): domain Eukaryota; kingdom Metazoa; phylum Arthropoda; class Arachnida; order Araneae; family Lycosidae; genus Pardosa; species Pardosa pseudoannulata. Next base: position 24,443 of record JAGEOH010001026.1, read on the forward strand.
CAACCCAGGCCAGTGTTAAGTCGAAAGATGTGAAAGCGTTTCTAGGAAAAGGGACCCAAATTTCGGCAATCATGGTGAACTAAGTTTTCATTTAAGGTAAGTCTGTACCCGTCATATTGGATTTCTTTCATTCAATGTTAACCCATGGAAAAAATAAAATTTTCTCTGGATGGCTAGCATTTTAAAAATTCTTTAAAAAAATCATACCACGTGATAGAACAGCAAATTCTTTAGGGTCCTCTGTTTTGCCTGTTTTTAAAAAACATAGAGAAAAATATGCATAATTTTCCAAAAAATAATAAATAAATTAAAATAATAAATAAAAAAAATTAAAAAACATAAAATAAATAAATAAAATGTAAAGATAGCATTCTAGAGAATTTGCTGTTCTATGCTGTGCATTTTTTTTTTTTTTTTAATTTTTAAAATGTGAGCTGGTTAGAGTGAATTTTATTTTCCCTATACCATAGGTTAACATAGAAAGAGGGGAATCCAATATGGCAGGTACAGACCCTCTTAAGCGGTTGATTTTGTACAATTTTCATAATATTACGTTTT